>JANHZT010007956.1:142036-156407 GCA_032468215.1 Stegonotus admiraltiensis | reverse complement strand
GGTAGCTTGAAGATGGGTGGACGTCAACTCCCGGAGTTGAAGTCCACCCATCTTCAAGCTTCCAAGGTTGAGAAACACTGTTCTAGATACTACAATATATGTTTGGAATAGAATTATGGCATACAGGGAGTCCCTGACTTACGACCACAATTGAGCCAAAAATTTCTGTTCCTACATGAGACATTTGTTCAGTGAATTTTATCCTATTTTATGACCTTTCTTGTCACGGTTGTTAAATTAGTAACACGATAGTTACGTGAATATGGTATCCCCATTGATTTCCCTTGTCAGAAAATCACAAAAGGTAATCTCATGACCCCAGGATACTGCAACGGTCACACATATGAATCGGTTGCCAAGCACCTGAATTTTGAGCATGTGTCCATGGGACTGCTGCAATGGTCACAAGTGTAAAAAAATGGTCAAAAGTCACTTTTTTCAATGCCATTGTAACTTTGAATGGTCACTAAACAAACTGTTGTAAGTCAAGGACAACCTGTATGGTGTGCATATGACTACATGGCATTGTTACAAACTTATGCAGATCTCTCCCTCTGCTCTCCCCTTTCTGAATGATGCCTCAATCTTAGAATGGTCCATTCATTATTTTACTTCTAACAATGCACCTTTGCTAGAGAAACTTGGGCTCTAAAGGATGGCAGCATAGTAAACAGCGTATCTTACTCAAGGCAGTGAGCAAAGCCATATGCTGTAGTTTGATGGAAGAGGGCATGTTTCCCCTAAAAATGTAGCATTTTAAAAGAATAAACAATCCATTTTAACCATATGCTTTTGTAAAGTAGAAATTACGGCATCAAATGTTTGAAATGTATCTGGCTTATTGCCAGAAAATGCAGATCAAATAAGTGCCTTGACTATTCTCAAAGCCAGCAAGAGATGACTTTGTTGTTGTTCCCAGCTTTGCCATGTTAATGAAAACTTGTATACAGAAAAGAAATGTTTTCAGTTCCGAATCTGAATGATATGCATTTGATTTCAGGTTCTTGCAAATTAAAGCAAGGAACACATCTGAATTCAAGCCCCTGATTTTCTTGGATGCATTTTTGATGTGTAATACTTTTTTTAAAAAAAATCTTATGTTTCTCTGTCTTATATTTTTAATATGGGCAATTACTAAATGTTGAGCACAGGTTAAAGTAAATGTGTCAGACTGGAGCAATGAGAATTTGCTATAGTAAGGATAATAAATAAAACTAGAAGCAACACAAGACAGAGTGAATAGATAAAAGCGGAAGCAACAGGATAAATGGTTGGAATTAAGTTATTGTATTTCTGAGCAATAAGCAGTGACCAATGCTTACATAATCTGGGAATATATTTGACTGAGCAACACTATTTGCAATCAGGTCACTAATTTCTACCATCCTAAGGATATCAAGATATCAACTCTTCTGTTAGTTAATGTTTGAGAACAGCTTAGCACTGAAACTATTCTGCAGAAAAAGATTCTTTCAAGATTTCTTCAGAAGGAGCGACTTATTCTTCATGAAGTCATTTCACTCCACCAACCCTAAGGTATTGCCAGTGTAGAGTGTGCAGTTCTCCAGTAATTGGCATATGTCAATGTATGAAGGGATCGCTGAGTATTATGTGACTGGCCCATTTTTCATCATGCAATCATCTTTTCAGCAGTCTGAAGCATCCCTGACTTCCTGTGCTTTAATTAAATCTCAGGAAAAGAAGCCAAGAAGGAACTTTTCCTATAAGACTTTTGGTAGTTTTGGAGGTAGGGGAGAGTGAAGAAAGAAAAAAGACAGTGAAGCTTGGAGTCTTTGCTAAGCAGGAAAGGGTGAAGGTGGATTCTCCCTAGCAACTCACAAATTTAGTAGTTATAGACCACGGTCCACAGCAGTAGGTCCTACCTATCACTGATGAGTCTTGCTGTTGAGAGATTGTTAGAAAGAACAGACGAAATTCAGATATATTGCCCACCCAATTTTTCTACTTACATATTTCATGGATATTTTTTCAAAGTTATTTGTTCTTCTCTTTAAATCTGAATGCAGTGAGAAAAGGAAAATATTGTTTAAGCTTGTGTGATGAGTGGGACAATACTATATTGTTCTGCAAGGCTGCAAGAGGGGGCAGTGGTAAAACATGTCTCATGAGGCAAATGCCACCCCCTGTATAACACTTCTGGCAACTATGTAGGAGTCAGAGCTTGCATCATTATGTCATGACATAATGAATTTTGTCATTTTGAAGAGATCTTAGTTTGCTGTAGAGGGCCATGTTTTTCTGGTATTTGGAGAGAAGGTATAAAGTACAAATTCAAATTCCCCAATTCAATATGAGCATCCACTCCTGATAATATCCTGGGTGTGTGTGTGTGTGTGTGTGTAACATTCTGCCAAGTGTTTTGCCCTTGCTTGATAGTTGCAAAATAATATTTGCTCTAACAACCTATCATTAAATCTCAGAGTAACTTAAAGATGTAGTAAAAAATGTAATGGTTGTAAACTGTGTTTATATAGCAGGAAAACCGGCACCCATTTAGTTTGCAAAGCTTTGCCTTTTTAATTATCCTAGCTCCCCCAAATCAGACCCCAATCCCTGCCCCCAAATGCACCAATGATTAAGCTGATTATGTGTGTGTTGATTTTTTTTTACTGTTATGTGCTTTATGGTGTTTTAAATTGTGTTTAGCTGCCAAACTTTATAAATATGAGATAGGAAACCATATAAATTGATTGCTTAATTGAATGAATCTACTTAATTAGGCTCAAAGACTTATAAAATTTTGCCCAGTTGTGCTTCTCTGGAGCATTTCCGATGGTCTTTCTTATAACGGCAACTAGAAATAAGCCTTCTGCAGAACAGCTTGGTTTGGTGAAGGAGCTCTTTCCTCTGAATTATCAGTTTTACAGGGAACACATCTACAAAGAGAGATGCTTTCCTTTACTTTATTTCTGCAAATAGCTGAACATTAATCTCGGAGATTGGTAAAGACCTCTTTCTGATCTCATTGGTACTTACTTAGAAATTTAAATTGTTGGGTTTCCTACAAGCCAGGAGTACGTGAAGCACACAGACATGTTATCAGGCTTGGTGTGAAGAGTAGTTGCTCACATATATTGGACAGTAAAGATGAACAGATGAAAAGTATCTAGATGGCCTTCCAGCTACTGTGTTTGTAGGATGTAGGATTCATCCCATAGGTTCTTATGCTCGTTTCTCATTTTGTTTTGTTTTTATGCTATGTTTTTATGCTTAGCTTAGTATTATTTAATTCCTGGTTAAACTTGTCAAAATTTGTGAACCAATTCAGGCTTAGCAAAATGGCAGGCTTTGTAAAAATGTAGGATGAAAGTATTGTTTCACATTTGGAAGGATTGATTGACCCATGCTTTGCTTGTAAATTTTAAAAAGTGAAGAGTCATGTCTTTTGAGATAATATTTTGGTTATTTTACTTCTCTGATCTAAAGCAGCTTATTTCAGTGATTTTGTACTAGTCATGATTCCATTAGAGACAGATCAGGATATATGTTGCAAGTTATCTGACCATCATTCTCTAACATCATTGCCTAAACCTGTATTTAAACATTTAATGCTAGATAGTGTATATCTTAATTGTCATACTAAAATTATTTATCAACAGGGAAACAACACCAAACAATTTGCAAGCAGTACAGGATTACATATTTTATTTATTTGTATATTTATTTGTCAAGTACAAGAATGCCCAACTCCATGTAGACTTGGGGAGGCATACAACATTAAAAATAACAAGAAACAATGTAAAAAAGATCCGTCTTAGGAAAGCATTTAATGTCAGAAAAGGAGCGATTTGTCTGGAGACAGTTGGTTTGCCTGGGACATTTGTGGCTAAATTGATTTTTATAAATATATTTTTTTCCTAACCAGGAAAAGTAGGGTATTTTCCTCTTCTACTTTCCTGTAACAGAAATAAATATAGACCAAATCTTTCCTGTCATCTTGATTTGGTTAAGGTCTGGGGTCCTTTCACTTTCCAGTTTCAGTCACCTTGGTAAGTGAACCTCATTCAGTCAAGTATTTCTTCTGTGATCAATCTATGAAGGTTATTTAAAGTATTACATTTTATGCATCAGGGAGATGGGATCCCACAACATCTGAAGGGAAGTAAAGAAGAAGGGAGGTAGGAGGATAAAATTGAACTCTGTAGCACATTTGGATTCTATCACTCAGCAGGTTGGGTTGATGTTTTATTATGTATATTAATCTGGATGTATGAAGTACGTTGTTCTTCATGACTTTCTAGCTAAGTATCATATTCTGAATTCTCATATTCCACACCCATAATTCTCACATTTGAAGTCCATTCAAAAATCTGTTCTATCATCCCAGCTAACTTTTGTTACATCAACAAGCTGAGTAGTATTACCCATAAACTTTTCTTTATTATGAGAGAGGCAAAGATTCCCAAATAAGCACACTATAACGGAGGTGGTTAGAATATGAACAGTGGACACATGTGCTTGAGTTTTCCACTTGAGGGCAATGATGGACAAATTATATGTAGGCAGCATTGGAACATGATTATTTTTCCCAATAACACCCTAAAGTAGGTAGGTAAAGATTACCTCAAATTAAACTCAATGTCTGTATAGTTTTCTTAGAAACAATGTGGAAGTGGTGTGCCACTGTCTTCTTTTGGGATGTGTTTTTAATTTCCTACAGTCTGGTTTATCCCAACTGGCTGCAACCTCTTTAGCATTATTTAAGGTCACTCAAGGTTGGGTAGATGCTGTCAATTGCTATAATGATAGCAATAGGCATCTCTTGGCTTTTTCATTAACTCTGCTCCTAGATTTCCATGACTTTATTCATTAGAAATTGATAAGAAGTCCATTTATAATTTAGGTAAATTATGGTCATTAGAAGACAGCAAGATGCTGTGTTGTTGATACTGTTTACTAGAGATCTGAAGTTTGGAACAACTGTGATATATTTGCCTAGTTCCAGGAAAACCATTCTGCAACATGTCTTTCTTGACACATTCAACTCCATTTTAATAGGATGAAGTCCTTGAAGGTTATTTGATCTGTATCACTTAGGCCCCTTTGAGTATCACTATTAAGCCATCATTGTTCTTGCTAATAAGGGTTTTATGGAATTAAAAAATTATTGCTAGCTGAAAATAATGCACCCAAATCATACAATAGGGAAATAATGTTACATTAGGACAGGGGATATCTGTATGTAAGTTTCAATTCATCCATGGAATTCAGTGGGTGTTTTAGGACTATTTGTCAGATTGGCCAACCTCAAGGTATTGTCATTATAAGGGGGGGGAAATCTGCAATGTGTACCCCTTTGAGCTCTGAGAATAAAAATGGGATATTAATTTAATAATAGCTTAAATTATTTTAATTCCCTGAATAATGTTTTTGGTGTAAAGGGGGTTGACCTTGGGCCAGTCACTCTCTGTCAGCACTAGAAAGAAGACATTGGGAAACTGCTTTCAAAATCTTGCACCCCAAAATGCAAGGGGTAATCCAGGCAGCTGCCAGCAGTTCACACTGAAGGCACACAAAAATGTACATCATCAGACAAAAGTATTATAAAATGAGAAACGGAGCTGTAATACTCAAAAGCTAGAAATGCAATTAAGGTGTACCACATCTGAAATCATACACAAATAAATACTAAGGCACCTTCCTTTTTCTACCTCTTTTAGCCATCATACCCAACTCCCTTATTTCATTCTGCAAATTCTCTAAAGAGGACTGAGCAGCCATAATTGCCTCTAAAGGATCTAAAGATGTTAAAATATTAAATAACATCCACACAAAACAGGATGTAAAACCTGTTGCTTTGCTCAGTCTCTTTCCTTTGCTGCTGATTTGCGTCACACTGAACTTGTTATTTCAAACTGCATCCTGACCAAGTGAGTAACAGGCAGGTAAAATAAAAGCAGAGTTGAGGCAAGCCTCAGCCCTTTCTTCAAGTACAAAATGATTAAGAAAATTGGCGGGTGTTTCAACTTTATGCCATTAGTGATAATAGATTAAGAAGTGATCAACTTGAATATATTATGAATGGTGCCAAATGTTCATATATGCTGAACCTGAAAAATGGAGTTGTTAGCAGGGACACTGGGCAAGAGTCAATCCATGAAGGACTTGGCAAATGATCCCTAAATTTTACACACAGTTGCATAACATCAGAGCAATTTAGTATGGTGATTTTACTAGCAGCTAGAACATGAAACCCTTGGAGTTGAACACAAAGGGACTCAAGAAATTTGCTATCTACATAGCCATAGTGTGATACCCTGAGAAATGTTAAAGGAATACGATAGTGTACAAGGAATGTTAGTTGTGCAGCAGATCTGGAAACTACATTTCAGTTAAATTGATGAGCTGGAGATTATGACAGAATATGAACCAATTAGGCAAGATATTTTATTCATTTTCATCATGCCAACTTCTATTCCCAACATCTACTGGAAGCCAGTTATTTTAGGAATGCTAAACTGACAAATTTGGATGAAAGAGATTGGAATATGTCAGGCTCTCATTTATCCATACTTGGAGTATCTTTGCATCATGAAAACATAACAGATAAAACAGAGTCATAGAGCAATATGTTGCAAACATGGAGATAAGGATATGAATAATAGAAGTCCCATCTGCTGGTATGGACAGATTTATTTTTGTTTACATCCTATTGGAGCATATTTTAGTTTCAGAGTATAGGCTAAGATTTCATTCCTGTGTTCAGTCCTACTCTGAGAATTTTAACTGTAAATTACTTACCTGCAAGGCAAATTAGACTTGAGTGACTTGAGCCTAAATTGTCCAGAGTTTCTATGACCCAAATCTGAATCTCCCTAGTCCTAACCTAGTAATGTAGGAATGATTTTTCTCTGTATCTTCTAAAGCATCCAGGATAATCAAATATGAAAAGCTTGAAAAGGAACCCAATACATTTTGCTCTATTATGAATGATGGGTTTTATTCTGATCTCAAAATATGGAGTTGTAAAGCAATTTCTCCTTGATGGAAACTGGAAACGGATATGCAGCTTTTATTTACTACAACTTATTCCCTAATTTAGCTTATTTACCAGAGCCTTCTGGAGCAAATCTGTAAGAACTACAGGTTTTGTCTTTAGCACACTATGGTTTTGATTGCAGCAAGGCAACAGTGGCCAACATATTTAAAAATGGGTTAAGTTTGAGTTGTTACATTTCTGACTAGTAATGGTGATATCATTTGATCCCATCATGTTTAATTGGCAAGGATCCAATTCATTGAAAGAAGAATTTGGGAGATGTCATTCTCCGAGATGGGTAGAATTTGAACTGTCTGACAGGGCATATACAACATAAATCACACATTTGCTTAGTTTTCCATGTGCCAAACATTCCTTTTTACATGAACAGAGCTCCTGCATCCGTGGAAGGATCTGTGACATGATCCTGAGAAGTGGTTTCCCCATCTGAAAGCACTTCGCTCCGTTTGATCTAATGGGAACAGCTGGTAAATAGACAGCACACTCTCATCTGTTCCAAAAAGAACTGTGTAAAGTCAGAAATGATCTCTTTTCTACTTAGTTTTGATAGAATAAAAGGCATCAAAAGGCAATCAAGACTCAGGTACAAATCTATGGCTGCCTCTCATATAACCTGAGTCAGTGGACTGACAGTCTTGCTTTATTTATTGGTTGATTTATTAAGTTTTTATGCTACCCATCTCCTCTATAGACTGACTCTGGGAGGCTTATGAAATGACTCTAGTTTGTAAGGTGTTGGAATAGACAGTTTCACATGTATAATTCCATGAATATACTGTACATTTATTACAAAATTAATTATATTCATTACACTCCTCAGGCCTAGGTAGGATATTATATGTGATGGAGAGGAGTCAATATCTATATTTCCCAACATTACCAAACCCATCATTACGTGCAGTAGAAGCAATGGCTAATGTTAGTATGGCAAACAATAAGGTGGCTATTTTGAAACACAAACCTTTAGATGAGACAGAGATAACCTACTGTAGTTCCACAAGGCTAGTTTGGGGAAATTGTTGAACACTGTTGAACACTTTTAGACTGTGCTGAAAAGAGGGATTATCTCAATTTTGATTCTGTAAATTATTCTGGGATCCTTCTTGGCTAAAGAATGGGATAAAGAAGTTCACATTATATGAAAGGAGGAGGAAGAAGATGTTAGGAAAAATTATTTAACCTGAGATTACATCATTTGACATTGTTCAGATGACAGTAAACAAAACATACAGTCATGCATCTGGGAAACTATAAGTCATTTTGCTGTTAACAGATTCCAAGGCAGGAATCCTGATTGATAACAGAATAGCTGAGGAAAAAAATAACTGAGCTCAGTTCAAGGCGGAAAAATTAATGTACTTCCAGAAAAGTCTACTTTATTACATTCAAGTAAGGCATCACTTGAAACTATATTAAATGGTTGTCATTTATGTTCAGCAAAAATGTATGACAAAACTGCAGCAATCCCAAAACCATTACAATGTAACCTTTAGCAGGGGGGAGGGGGGAGAGAAGAGACCCCAGGGGTGGCCATGATTCTGATAGTCTACCACAGGAATGGCACTATTTTTTCCTTTCAGAAACTTTCTAGCACTTTCTAGCATAGCAGCATGGGGGGGTAGGGACCTTTCAGAATGGTACTGACTATACGAGGCATAATTGCAGCTATTCTCTCCTTTATGTTTCTACTAAAATATACTTTGTCCTATGGAATAAGCAGTAAAAATTTCTAGATCCAATGGATCGATAATTCATCATCTGGCATAGAAACGATAAATTTCCAATATTTACCATTAATTGTCATGTTGCTAGAGATGCAACAAGATTCATGCTTTATTTAAACTACAGTTTGTGTAGTATTCTTTAACTGTTCCTTTTTGGGAGACAGCCATAACATGTCTTAAGTTGTCTTTGAGTTAAGGTTTAATATTTTCATCTGAACATGGAAATTGACAGCCAAATAGATTTTCTATATTCCACTTATAGCTAAAAGACTTACACTTCAGCATTGGAAGAATAAATATATGGCTCCAAATACTCAATAACCTAAGAGGATGTTATTAACAACTTTCTAATGAATTACTTATCAGTGTATATTAGATATGAATGGTTCAAAGGAAATACGTCAATTTATTGAAATACTTATATAGAATTTTAGGTATTTATTTAGGAACTTATGAAGACATGCTTTGCTTTTGTTTCCTTTTTTCTTTCCTCAGAACTTTATATATTATTTATTTATTTATTATTTTTATTCAATTGACAAAATAATAACATCTGCAGCACTATTTTGAACACCATCAGCATTGACAAAATCACTATCAGTCAATTGTAGTTAGTTTTAGTCAAATCTGCACAGGCCGTTCAATGTTGATTGCATTTCCCCCCATTTTTAACTTGTGCTTTTTAAGGTAAGTTCTTGCTGAAGCTGTCATGAAATTACCAAGAGCCAGAAGCTCCATGGATTATAGTTCTATGCTGGGAACCCATCAAAATGAGCAAGACTATCTGATTTTCCTCCATTTCTACTTCATCCGTGGGTAGGTAAATCTTCTTTCATTTATTTGAAATTATTTAAATTAAGCAATCATACATTATGAACATTAATATACACAAATTCTGAAAGACTGCTTCCCCCTGCACAATTCTGAACTATTCAAATCCCCTGCAATGTCTAGATCAGAAAACAGTTATCCTTTTTTATTCCATGGATCTCTGAATTTTATGTAGAAAAGGATGCGTATAAAATGTAAACTTGTCAAACATAGACTCAGGTTCCCTGAGCAAATTAGGGCCTAAAACACAGTTTCCCTCTCAGTCAAACTTTTCCTGAAGAATTGTTGGGGGAATAAAATGACACCAGATGTAGACCATTTTGAACTCTTAAAAGGGGATAGAAATGCATACATCAATAACCAAGTAAATGCATTTAAACTGTGTCAACATTTTAAAATGTGACAATATATTTATGCTACAGTCCTTGAATACACTTACCAAGAAATAATTCCCGGACAGTTCTAAGTAATAATGTATACTTCTGCAACATCAGAAATGTGCATTTTGTGTAAACCTGTGTTCAAAATACATATTTAAATGTGAATTTTCATACTTGCTTTCTTAGTCTGCAAATTAATGTGGAAACAGAAACAGGCAATGAAAAAAGAATGGGCACGTATGAAGTTGTCACAGACAGATAACAGACAGATCCATCTATCCCCAAGAAAGGTTGCTTCAGCAGGATAATGTATCTCTTTCCCTGGCTAATTCATCATGCCATACCATCACTTCTCAAAGCACGACCCCTCATTTTCTTTTTAAAAGGACTGTCACCTGCAATCTTAATCAAGGAATTGTATGAATTTTAATTGACTAATCAATATGCTTCAACAGTGCAATCCTAACTCTGGAGGAGGGAGGAATGGAAGCTGCTAGCAAAGATACATCTACCTGTGATGCAGATTTGGGGGGGAGAAATTGAAAAGGGACAGTGCCAAACCGTTTACCTGAGATGGATTTGGAATTGCTGACACTATTCTTTCCTTGAAAGAGAGTTTGAGGTTCTTGTCTATCAATTCAGCAGGCTTTTGTAGGTATTTTCCCCTCATTGAAGCTAATGGGAGTGGAACACTGAAAAGAAATAATTTGTTATAATATTTTCATTTGAATAAGCAGATGGACATAACTGCTATTTTTTTAAAAAACTGTCCATGTTGCCTTGCACATATTTAGATATAACATGTTTGTATGCCCTTGCTTTCTTGAATATCAAAGAACATGCTGCCGTGAGGCCGAGTACTATTATAGAAAAGTGACTTATGACTGGTCTTCATACTTATGACTGTTGCAGCATCCCCACGGACACTTGATTCAGGTGCTTGGCAACTGGCATGCATTTATGTCCTGGGGTCATATGATTAGTTGCAGCAGTGATTCACTTAACAACTGTGGCAAAAAGGTTGTAAAATGGAACAAAACTCCCTTAACTACTGCCTTGCTTAGCACTGTAAATTTTGGGCTCAGTTATGGTCATAAATCGAGGATTACCTGTATTCCTATAAAATTTGGATTTTGATTACAGTCTAATGGAATTATGGGTAAAAAAAACCCCGAGAAACTGATTTGGATTTCCCTTTGTTTGAGATTATAGAATTTCTCATAACATGCTTTACAGATAAAAAGCATTTAGTTTCCAGAAACTAAATGAGATTTATATGGTAAAATAACATGCCCACTTTTCTGACTAAATGTTAGCTACAGTAATTAATATTGAAAGAGAGAACTTTTCTGAATGTCAGAGGAGCTCCCTGTTTACATGTGTAACAGTGGTGCAAATTCAGGCAGTTCAGGTTTCCCCTTTAAAGCCAGTTACAAAGCAAAGCCAGGCAGCCTTTCCAAGAAAGGGTCCTTAATAATACCTGCATGATATCTTATAATGTAAAAGCCTTCATCAGTTTGAAATGGATGCATAATCAATAAGAAAACAAACCTATAAACTTCAGAAACAAGATATGACTTAAAGGGCCCTCCTGGAATTTGCTGTACTCTGGATGTGTTGATACAAAAATGCCAGAATTCTTAAGCCAGCAATGCCAGCTGGAGCTTCTGGTAGTCATAGTCTAAATACACTGAAAAGGGGTCAAATTCTTTTAAATGTGCAGGCATGCAGTAATGCAGAACTACCTGACCTTGGGTTATTTACCTAAAATACAACAATTTAGTCTTCCGTGGCTTTTTCTTAAGCCATCAGGATTTACCCAGCTGTGTACCAATTAGATCTATTTGCATTCAGATTAATGAATGTTTTATTCACTGTAACAAATATTGCAGTCTTCTTTTGTGGGCAAAAGAATGTGGGCAGGTGAAAAGAACACAAATATTTATTCATTGGCATGTAAAACTTAAAAGTGGCTACATAAACATGATAATTTAAAGCCCTTAAATTTTTCATGCCATTAAAATCAGTCTGGCTGTGGGATTATTTGGAGCATCAAATTATATAAATTAGATAAATTTCTTTATGTGCATTTATAATATATATATAATCACTGAGCTGGTTGTGCATAAGCCCATTCCACTGCATTCTTAAAGAAACAAATATACAGGAAATTTCACATTATATTTAAATATATATTCATATGGTCCATGGGTTTTCATAGAAAAAAATAATATTTACTGGGGTTATGCTCTGACTTGGTGTGAACAACAAATCCTAAATTCAAGCATAGAATAGTATGATCCAGGATGATTTTAATTTACTGAAAGTGGGATGTAAATAGTTTCTCAGTTTGTCTCTCTCTCTCTCTCTCTCTCTCTCTCTCTCTCTCTCTCCCTCCCTCCCCCAATTGCCTAGATCAGTGGTAGGCAAACTTGGCTCTTTCACACCCTGTGGACTTCAACTCCCAGAATTCCTAAGACAGCTTGGCCAAGTTTGCCTACCACTGGCCTAGATTCTCTATATGTGAAAGTAATTTTCTTTCAGATAACCAAAAATTTTCATTTTCATTTTTACTTGATTTTCTTTCAGGCAGTTTGCTCCATCTTTTCATTCTTTTAATCCTTTCTTCTTCTACACTTTCTTCCACAATTTATCCCAATCCTGCATTCTGTTTTTCAAACAATAATTTGATGTCATAATTGGCACTTTACTTAATAACCCCAAGTATTCTGATGTTATTCAGAATAACATCAACTTCAAGTTTTTGTTCTGTATGTAACTATTGTAAATACTACTCAATTGTTATGGTATTTTTTTCTTTTCTTTTTTCTTTTTGTAAATAATGTTCTTCCATCCCTGCTGATAGGTGCTGAATGAATTTGTTAGTAAATAAGGCAGCTTCATTTCTCATCATGTTCTGGCCTGGCTTAGCTGTCTTGACCTTGTTTGTACCTGCCAATCACTCATCACAGTACTAATGTCTTCAATGAGAAAAGAGGTGAGGTAGATGCTTTAGATAGAGGGAAAGTCATGTCTGATTATGGTTATGTGAAAAAGTGACATTTTTCTTACCCTAACGTTAAATACTAAATATTTGACACCGGTACTCAAAAAAAAGGAAGAAAAAAAGGAAGATAGCAGCAGTAGGGCTAGCACTGCTACCAATTCAAGACCAGCAATAACCCCAAAGTAAACCTAATGTGTTCCTATCTATGGCTAAGGTGGAAGAGAGGTAGTTATGAGAGACATTTTGACAAACCTCAGTGCTTCCTTCAGACAAACAGCGAAGTCATCAATGCCATCTTTTGCAAAAACCATGAAGGCAGTATTAAATAACCTGAGTTTAATTGTAAACAATATTTCTGCACAGAGGTTGGGCAGGGAAAGTGGCAGCATCACCTGGGGCCATTAGAACTGTTAATATATTTCATTTATGCTGTTTATATGCACTGATGCATTGCAAAAAACAGAAGTACTAGAGACATTCCAGGACTATTTTATTTTTTCCCAGTATTTCCTAATTTTTGGGCAAAGCCACCAGATATGAAAGAAAGTGCCCTGTGCCTGTTTGAATTTCCAGCAAGTTGAGTTTAAATTCGGATACATCTTCGCTAGTCTCGAAGGGGCCAGATACCATCTATACCACATTTTACACTGATTCTCTTTATAAACTGCTGATTTTGTCATGGTATAATTAGTTTCCCACACTCTTTCCCAGTCCTCTAATTGTATGTTATGTCCAATATTTCTTGCCCATGCTATCATTTGTCCTTTTACTAATTCTTCTGCTAAGTCGAATTCCAATAAGTATTTATAAATTTTTGAAATTAATTTTTCTTCCTTGGCTTCTAAAAGTTTATCTAATCAGTTCGGTTTTAGTTCAATTCCTCCTTCCTCTTGATCCTTTTTGTATCTTGTTTTTATCTGTAAGTAGGGCCACCAGTCTTTCTGTATTCCTTGTTCTCTAAGTTGTTCTTGTGTTTTTAATATTCCCTGGGAGTCCAATATTTAATTATATCTTATCATTTTTTGCATTGCTAATGTGTTGGGGTGTATTGTTGCCTCCATTGTGGATAACCATCCAGGAACTTTTATGAAGTGTTTGTTTTTGATCTCTCGCCATGCACAAATTAATGAGTCTCTTAGTATATGATTACTAAATAATAAATACTAATAAATAAATAAATAAATAAATAAATAAATAAATAAATAAAATGTTTATATGTTTTGTTCCCGGTGTTCCACAAAAAGGCGTGCCACCCCATCAACAAATCATGTTCTTCTAATTTTAATAGTCTTTGATTTTTCAAACTCACCCATTCTCTAATCCATGTCAAGCTTGTTGCTTTATAGTATGTTTCCCATGCTGGCAATCCAAATCCACCTCTGGTTCTATCGTCTTGTAAAATACTTAA
>JANHZT010007956.1:112790-125261 GCA_032468215.1 Stegonotus admiraltiensis | reverse complement strand
AGGTTTCATTACCCCAGAACTGATGATGTTACCTAGTTAGGGCAATTAAACGTCTGCAAGAAAACAAGCAAGCTCAGAGAGCACCAAGGACCCCTCAGAAATTAATATGTCACAAATGTTAACTATATTCCTAGCCTTCAAATAATGAAATTGTTAGAGTTGAACTGAACTATCATTATGCACCTATCGAAACTTTTACTCCTAAACTCCTACAGATTTTAGAATAGTGAGCTCTTTGGATATTTAAATTCCAACTTATGCTTCTGTGTTTGTGTGATGTTAAAACTAATATTTGAATCTTCTACAAAATAGAAAAAAGAACTGTTCTATTCTTTCGGGTGCTTGTCCCTTCTTTTATTTGTATGCTTTCAATTGCTTGAGACAAACTAGTCACTTGACGTTCTTTGTGCTCTCTGAGCTTTGATGTTTGTTGCAGACATTTCATTACCTAGCTAGGTAACAAGAGAAGTATTAGTGAGTGCCAGTGCCAATCAAGCCATGCCCCCCTGAGAGAAATACCTGCAATTACTTGTCTATAGAAATGAATTCCTTGGGAAGTGAAAGAATATTTACTTCTACCCTGTTTCTCCCAAAATAAGACATCCCCTGATAATAAGCCCAATCGGGCTTTTGAGCGCATGGCAATAAGGCCGAGCGCTTATTTCAGGGTTCAAAAAAATAAAATAAAAACAGGGTCTTATTTTTGGGAAAACATGGTACTCACAGGTTATCAAGGCTGTAAGGCTCACAGGTTACCACGGTTGATTAGCAGGTCTGATTCTGTTCTGTCTGGAGAGGGCTGAACACCGCCACTTCCCTTCCCTTGTTTTTCAATCTGAATTAATATCTTTCCACGTTTCGCTTCACTTCACTTTGCTTTTAAGAGTTAATCAGACTACACAAAGAATCATTAGGTTTATCCTCTGTTTAGAATCAGATAATTGCAGCTGTGTATTTCATTTTTGCATAAATCTACATAGCAAAGTACATTTTTCTTCCCTTGTTTTCTCTACTTTTGCTATTCACTTCTGTTCCAGTCTCCCTAATTGACTCATTATTTCATGAATGAATTTTAATTTTTTCACCTTCATGTTTCATAACTCCCTTTGTCCCATCTACATTTTCTTCATCATTTTGTTCCCCTTCTTCTTTCACATCCTCTGCTATTCAACAGTTAATGTGACAGGCTATCATCACAGCAGCTCCAAAAGCTGAAAATAAAGGATCCCCTGAAATTATTTCCCCATTCCATGCACACAGATAAATCAGGGTACAATTATAGCTTGAGTTATTCAAGGTCACAGAGAAAGTCTTCAAAAGAATAAGGATGAAATGGGATTTCATCATTGTTCCTTATTTCTCTGTTTTCATTTATGCCTAAATATTTGACTATGACTTTGGACATGATGTCCGAAGAAAATGAAAAACTCAAAGATAATGAAAACAATCATTTTTATACAACTTATTTATTGCTTGTATCTTGGAACTCTAAATGACCAAATAAAAAGCCTGTGACTTTAATAGGTGATTTCCTACACTTTTATATTTCATACAACAATAAAAATTTAGAAGAAAAGCAGATATATATTTTACCCTGCAATGGTCTATTTTAATTGTATTAAAACTTTTTTAAAAGCCGTTAAACTAATAGAAACTAATGTAAAAGAAAATCAAAGGAAGAGCTAGAAGGAAGGAAGAAAGGAAGGAAGGAAGGAAGGAAGGAAGGAAGGAAGGAAGGAGCTTCCAATTTTCTTTACAACAGTTATAAATAAAATTATAAATTTACACTCTTAAGGTTAAAAACACAACTCATTTTTTCCTATAATATATCTTGTCTAACCATCAAAATCATATATCATAAATTCATTTTTTCTATTTCACAAAAAGCCAATCCAATCCAGCATTTAGCCAATCTAAATGACAAATCTAAACATGGACGTTACCAGGCAGAAACTGGTAGTATCATAATAAAATTATGATGGTGGCTGCTTCCAGAATTGAACCAGGTGGCCGAGTAACAAAGCAACCCATTACAGAGAAGAAAGAAGCTTCAGAGCTTTTAAAAAATCAAGTCAGGAGGAGTAGTGGGACCTAATGTAGTTTGAAGCAGACAGGAAGCGTGCAGGGATCCAAGGTTGGGGAAAGGCCTGAGGGTATGAGTACAGAGTGTGTGTGTGGGGAGGGGCAGAGGTCTGCAGGGATTGGGGGGGAAGATGTGCAGGAGTTGGGGACAGGAAGTGGCGTATAGGATGTCTCATGGTATGGGGGAGGACTTGGGAGGCCTGGGGCAGGTGAGCTGGGCCTATGCTTAGCCTCACAAGGCCTCCCCCACTCAAGGCTCCCTATTCTCTGCTTAACAACTTGCATGTTTGTTTAGCAGAGGATGGGGAACATTAAGCGAGGCTGCCTTGCTTAATGTCCATCGTGACATGCAACCATAAAAGGGGGTTTCATTATGCTTATATGTCGAGGACTACTCCTACAAATTTTCATGAATCATCCCACTTGAATCATCCCACCATGAAGAAAGAAAACAGCTACTTCACAAATGTATGGCACAACATAGGAGAATAAACCCATCAGGAAAAGATTCAGCAGTCCATCTGCCTTTGAAAGACAAAAGGTCTTTTTAGATAGAAAAGTCTACATTCTGGACAGAGAGGACCACTGCTTTGAAAGACGGGTCAAAAGAGACCATTAAAATTGAACAGTCCTCTCTTAATGGGGTGGGAGATAGGAATACAATATTTGTTGTCTACAACACAGACCTTTTAGCAGTTCCATGAAAATTCCACACCCATTTGCACTCTTATTCAGGTGATTCTGAGGATACAGATAACTCCAAGTGGCTGCAAGGACTCTGAGAGTGCTAATGACCACCTTCGGAGTGCTAACGAGAATATAAACTGAAGAAGCTTCTTGGATGAGAAGTGAAATGTTTTGAAAGAAAAAAACAAAATCCAGTTGCCTTTTGAAAAGCACCTTTGGACAACCATGACCTGGAAGATTGAGAATCTCCATAGACATTTAGCCCGCCTGATGTATATGTTGAAGAATTTATATGCTCACCAGGAAGTAACAATTAGAATGGAATATAGAACTAATTTATTCACAATTGGGAAAAGTGTGTAGCAAAGTTGTATTTTGTTAACTTATCTATTTAATTTCTATGCAGCTTGCATCATGAGAAACACTGGATTAGAGGAAATCATCAAATTGTTGGGGAAAAAACATTAACAACCTCAGTTATGTTGATAGTTGATTTGATGACTGAAGAAAGAATTAAAGAATCTCTCCTTGAAGATAAAAGAATATAGTATAAAAGTCTATATTCTGAAATACATACTTACATATATACATACATATATATGCATATTTCATATACACACAATCAGCATGCAAGTAAAATGGAGAAGAAGCTGAAGCAAGACTTTATCTTTGTAGGCAAAAAAGGTCACAAGGACATTAGCTACTTGGATGAAATCTAATGAACAATATTTTATCTAGTGCAAGATAAATTACACTGAGAATAAAGTTGTATACTGCATTGTCAAGGCAACAGTCTTCCCAGTCTTAATATATACAATGAAAGCTGGACCATCAGAAAGGTTGACTGGAGAAAAATCAATGCCTTTGAATGTTGGAGAAGATTGTTGAGAATACTTTGAACTGAAAGAAGAACAGATAATTCAATACTAGTTGAAGTAAAACAAGACTGTTCACTGGAAGCACTAATTATGAAGTTAAAATGTAAATATATTGTTCACATAAGGCAGGAACAAGAGTCTTTGGAGAAGACCTTGATACCTGGAAAAATCAAAGGCAATCAGAAGCCAATAGAAAACAAGGTGGTTAGGTACAATCTTTCATTACTCAGATAAATCTAAAAACATTCAAAGAAACAGTTAATGATGGAAAGTTCTGGTGAAGTGTTGCCATCATACGAAAAAGAGTTGGTAGCAACTGAGTTATTAAATGGCAGCACTGCTGCTCGGTTTTTTAATAACAGGATAAATCACCTAGAGAATTTTAAATAGTCCAGTTTATAAAAATTGTAATACACAATCTACCAAATGTGCGGTAAAATTGACAAGTTGATAAACAAAGCTGATGTGCTGCATTAATTAAACTTGATCCTCTTTCTGTAATTGTAGGATTCTTTTTGTACTTTCTGCAATTTC
Organism: Stegonotus admiraltiensis; assembly: GCA_032468215.1. Taxonomy (NCBI): domain Eukaryota; kingdom Metazoa; phylum Chordata; class Lepidosauria; order Squamata; family Colubridae; genus Stegonotus; species Stegonotus admiraltiensis. The sequence continues at coordinate 121,080 of JANHZT010007956.1, read as the reverse complement.
TAGAAGATATTATATTTGGAATTTATAGTGTTTTCTAGGATTAGGGAACTAACAAGCCAATTTTCAATCTTAAATAGTTTTTTATGCTGGCAGAGACTCCTTGGCAATTATAGCTATGTGAATATCAGGCCCATTTAGCTAAATATATTTGTCAGGTTTGTTCATTTTCTTGGATATTATCTCACCAAATTCAAATCAGTATGTAATTAAATCTAAACCTCAGAATTATCCTTTGCTTGCTTTGGAGAACATTGAGCAGCTGAGAAGGCAGAAAATATTTCACAATAAAATATTAATATTTTGGTTTTGTTGTTTATTACAGTAAACATATGGTTCAACTGATTCACTGCATCTTTATAGGCTGCAGAAAAATGGACTGAAATGCTTTTTAATGCTTTAAAAAGTGTCTGTATGTTTCTGGGTGTATACATGATATTGGGAGGAAAACACAAGATGTAATGGTATAAAGAAAATTCTCATATTAGTTTTGAAAATCAGAAATATCATGAAACAATCATAAAACTTTTTTTTTTAAAAAAACCTACACATCATAAATCTCCTCTACACCTCTGAAAGGCATGTCAGGAGTTACAATCCAGAGACAGAGCCAAGACAAAGATGGGGCTGAGAGGGAATGAAGCTGGAAACTGAATTTGATTTAAAAGTAAATTACCCAAATTAAATAGTTAAAATTAACCCCATACCTTAAAAAATTTCTTTCATACATTAGAATAACAGTCTGGTGGCAACTTTTGGAGAACTTGAATGAGTCATCCCCAAAGCCTATAAAATAGTGGCCACTTTAAAAGATAGCTTACTTTCCATTATTAAAAAATATATTTAGCACTATTAATTATTAGTAAGAAAACAAAGTCAGAGCCACTTTAAAAAATAATTAAAAAGAAGCAGGTCTAGAGAAAATTTGCTCAATGTAATACATTCAGTTGCCTGATAATCAGTGCTCATGTCCTTTAAAAGAAAGATAAAAGAGCCCAGGGAAGAAAGCTGCATGGAAAAAAGGACAACAAGATATATAGGGACAACTGAAATATCAATGTAGTGGTAAGTCATATAATAATTTTCAGCAGAACAGCAACTACTTAGTAGTGGCAAAGGACACGGAACCTAAGAGCTCCATCTTTATTGTTGCTCCTTGGTTCTCCACTGCAGATCCAAAAAATGTCTTACACAGGATCTGGCACTGAAACCTAGTGAGCTGCCCATAGGATGTATTAAGTAAAGGGTAGCATTTTAAAAATCAATTTGATTGATTAATTTAAATAAAGCATGACCCTCGGTTCAATATTTTTAACAGTACAGAGGGAGAACATTTGGATGAAAAACAAGGGAAAGTACATGTGTACAGAGACCATAACCACATTGTCCAAGAATGTACAACACTGGTTACAGAGAACGCAGGATACATGATCATATTCAAATTTTTGGCACATAAATACATGACATGAGGAAATGCCTTTACTTAACCTGAAGTGTTTCAGTCTTAAAACGGTAAGTGGGGTGGGGAATTTTAGCAGGTGTCTGTCATACAAGCATGAGAGAAACTGCACCTGCTGAAATTCTCTCTTCCAGGCAGCTATTAAACACACTGGCATCCTGTCTCACTTTGGTCCTTGTTGCACTATAAAGGAAACATACAGAAAGGATTATTCAAAGCTTGGCTCCACAAAAAAAGGATACAGTACAATGAACATGACAGAGCTATTGCCAAATATCCAGTACAGGATGTTCTGCATTTTGTTTGCAGTGTCTCAGTTGCTTCCTGTGCATAGCAATGCATGTGCCAGCTTGAAAGGGGACCTCTGTGCCTGCTGAGAAATTGCAAACAGACTCTCTAGGGCCTTTCCTATGCAGTCACATTCTTGTGCTTCCAGAGCAAACAAATACATTTCGTGAAATTTTACTTAAAAGCCACACAGAGAAATGTACACTTAAGCTCCCAATAAAAAATAAAAACAAGACACCAGCGATGTAGCAAACCTATTTATGCGGCTAGCTTGATGCAGCAAAACAGTATATAAGCTCTAGGCATAAATCAGAGTCTCACTAGCACCTTCAAAAGGTTAGTTCTTGCTCAGACCAAAAACGCAGAGCGGGATAATAAAGAAGCTACTACTAAGGTAGCAAGTTGAGAAAGAGGATAGGATTCCTGTCACTTTAATTATCATGTAGGAATTGGCACTTTAGCAGATAGTACTTCTTAGGCGAAGTACATCTGCTGAAATTTCTCATTTGATTCAACTGTTAAATGTGTGGGAGCTCTGCCTCCTTTTGTATATGCCTGCCCTATTTTATTAGTCTGTCAAACAGGAGAGAGAAACATGATCAAGAGACTTGAGACAGCCGATACTTTTAGTCTGAAGACACAAATGAAAAAATAATCTGCCTGCACCTACTAGGTCACAGCCATCCTATCCCATTACAGATACTAACATGGAAAATACAGCCTTGGCCTGAACAGGATTTAGGTGTCTATTAAAATATTCATGAAATCACAGCAATCATAAAAGATAAACTTGGAAGGTGCCATTTCGGTCATTGAATCCAACCCCTGCTCACTACAGGAATTCAGATTAAGCATCCCTGACAGATGGCTGTCCACCTCTGCTTGAGCATATTGAGCGATTCACCCTGTCACTGCAGCCTTCTCAAACTGTTCCTCTCCGCCGCCTTTTCCTTGGTTATTTAATTGCTTTGATTGTAACTCTAAATACACACTTTGATTTATTTACAGAGCTTTATAATTGCAGCAATACCTGAATATAGCTGAGTATCGTGGTAATCAGGATAGTTAAAATCATACTAAGGAACAAATGATTAATTTTGTCCTAATGCCCTAAAAATGTACCAGTTGGTAATTATTTATTTATCAGTATTCCTGGTTCCAGGTTGCCTAGTAAACAGCTAGGGACAAGTCAGCTTATTATTGAATCTGCATGTTCTCCCTCTCTCCCTCTCCCTCTCCCTCTCCCTTCCTCCCTCTCTCCCTCCCTCTCTGTCTATCTGTCTGTCTGTCTCTCTGTCTGTGTGTAATTTCTTCTGTTTTCCCACAAGTGCAGGGTCCCTCTTTCCCCCCAGATTAACTGAGTGTCAGTTGGTCCATTGGTACAGTACAACAGGAATTCAGTGACTTGACATTGTGGGCTGAGAGAGAGTGACTGTTCTAAAGTCACCCAGTAGACTTTCATGCCTAAGGTAGGACCACAGTCTCCTGGTTACTAGTCTGGTGCCTTAACCACTAGACAAATTACTGACTCTGGTTTTGGATTTACTTACTGCAACAATATATACGGATCTGTCTTTCCACAACATGTCAGCTGACTCTGGAGATTTTAGCCAATGATAAGCAATATATCTATGTTGTAAAAATGTTAACGCCCTCATTTTTGTAGATCACATTTCTAAAGACAGGAGGAGGAAAACTTTTATCATTTGACAATTTTGTGATTGTGGTATTTCACAGGAATTCAGTTACATCCCACATTTCTTTAAGTTTGCAGGAACAGGAAAATAGTTCCTTTTGTATTAACTACTATCTCAGATACTTCCCTAGGAACCAAAGGAAATTTGTTGAATAGTTATTTATATGAACCACACAGAAAACTGTATTCAATAATCCATTGCCTGCAATAGGGTAATAGTGTTTCCTAGCATGATTTGCCATGCTAGGAAACTAACTTGAAGAAAGCAGTGCAGTTAATATTAGACGTTAGATTGGTGTGTGCTTATTTATTTATTTAGAGAACTTACATGATTGTCTATCTTCTATAATCATCTTGGTAGCTCACAACAATGGATAAAAACAAGGATAAAGACAAAATCACCTTATCCCACAGATGCCAGAACAAACAGCTTCCCAGTTCAACTCTCTTCCTAGCTTAGTGCCTGGGGGAAGAGCCTGGTCTTCATAGCCTTCCAGAAGGCTAAAAGAGTAGGGATCTCTTGACTATTCCAAAGGGTTAGGGCAGCCATTGAGCAGGTGTGCCTCTGAGGTACCATAGATATCAACATTTAAGGGAGGGGACCTGGAATACACCCACCCTATCGAACCTAGTAAGATGGATAGCCTCAGCGGGAAAGGCAACCTTGCAGATAATCTGACCCCTGTAGGGTTTTAAAGGTGACAACAAGCAGCTTGATTTTCATTTAGGAAGCAACTGGGAGCTACAGCAGCTCACACAGTAGTGGTGTAATTTAGATGAATCATGAGGCATCCAAAACTGCATTCTGTGGCATTCTGGACCAGTAACAGCTTCCAGATAGTTTTCAAGGGCAGTCTGATATAGACCACATTGCAGTAATCTAAATGGGGGGTGACTAAGGTGTCAGCTTTGGAAGCCATATTAACATCAGAAGCTTCCACGCTGCCACCTTCTTGCGCTTGGGAAAGTAGGATTGTAGTTAGACATAATAGCATTCTTCTTTTCAGTCAAGGTCAGGGTGTTCCTGCATTTGGTGGAGGAGTGGTTGAAGTGCTGGCTCAAGATCGGATGGATGGTGATTGGGCCATGTGATGGACTGAGGGGTGCAGGGGCTGGATTTGGGATGTTGATTTTCTGAGGGAAAACCCGAATCTGAGAGTTCCGGATTTTCCCTGATGTGCGAGTATACCTACTCTAATAAATTGGAACTTTGAGAAAATGCCTGTCTCTGAGTTTTTAATTGGAGTTTGGTTCTTCTGGAATAAGGCTTGGTTGAGCAAGGCTCCTCAGTGCATTAATGGGTGCAACTGGCACACAAGATGAATTTGTGCAAAATGCCCCCTGCTCACAGCTGCCCCCTGTTCTTCCAGCAGGAGCAACAAGTCCAGGAGGACACCCAAATTGTGCACCAGATCTATATGGGGGAGTGTTACCCATTCAGAGTCAAAGATATCAACTTTCCTGATCCCGGAGGTGGGGCAACCATTCAATCTTGCTAGGCTTTTGTCAACAGCAGGTTTCTCACCGCTAGGCCTTTACAGCTGAGAAACTACCTGAACAGCATCACTTGCCCAGTTATGGGGTAGAGCTGTATACTGAATACTGATCAGATCATGATACTGATGAAACCGAACCTTATGACACAAGATGACTTCTCCCAGAAGCCTCATATGGATGTTAAACTGGAGTGGACGGGAGCCCTGAGCCCCAAGGTACCTAACAGGGGCCTAGAGCTGGAGCTTTCCTTTCCCACCATAACTAACTGAAACCAGCCACAAGGAAAGGAGGAGAACCACCATATAACAGTGCTTCCCACTCCCAATCTCGAGAGCCAGTCCAGCAAGATACCATAACTGATGGTACTGACAGCCATAGAAAGACCCAGGCACAGTTTACAGCTGCTCAAGAAAAATACTGCAACTGCCTTGCCTGTTCTCAATATTTATGAGAACCAGGGTGGTACAGTACATACAGGGGTGAAACTAAAAGCAAGGCTGAATTGCTTGAGAAACTACTAAAACCACATTCAAGCATCTATTAACCTATCCTACTACTTCAAAAGACTAGGGCAGCAATTGGTGGAAAATGGTTTCTGTTAGTCGCAATTTAATTGAAAATATAGCAGAATACCTCACCTTTTATCAAAATCCTTAGAATTACTGAATACAGAACTTTCTGTCAGGCTGAACAGGAAAGGGTAAGCTGAATGGCTCAAGAGAATCAGTACCTGTATTCATATGTAATCTTGTAAGTATTTTAATCACTTCCAACAGACAATGTTTGCAATAGAAATGTAAAGAGATGCACTGTCTCAGTCAAAAGCAAAGGGATACAAGCTGAATAACACACTTTGACTTCACAGCAACGACAGTGATAGCTCAAAATTAGACTGTATATATACATTTTTTTCTCTTGGCATAATTTTCATAGTTGGAAAGCCAGTAACTTAATTATAATTAAACTTTGCCAATTAAAGGTTACACCTCTATATCATGTTGGGCTTACAATGGGATTTCTGGAAGGATGAAACAAAACATCAATTACTGAATACAGAAACTGACTTTCCTTAGGAATTCCACTGGGCAGAAGGCTCTTCACCCTTTGGGTCATTTCAGGTTGATTTTGGCTCTCAAAACTCATTCATCAAGTTAAGCTTAGCATTATTCATAGCTATGGTTTTCAAGGACCAGGAGGTTATCTGTGTCAGAGTGCTATAGCACTAGCAGTCCCTTGGACTGGCATGCATTTAAATCGTTAGAGTACAACATGCCTGCTTCAAATGCACTTGGGATACCTGTATCTAACAAACAAACAAACAAAAATGCTGGGGTTGTTACTACAGCTGCATCCTATAGCTTTTGGACTATCTCCATAAATTTTGAGATGGGGTTACAAGTGTCTGCACATTATACCGATTCAGATGTGGAAAACTGCCAAATATAGTTGTGTTATGAATGTAATCGGAGCACAGAATACTTTAAGCATAAGACCGATGTAAGCGAAGAGTAGACACAGAATATGCAGAGGTTGCTCTGGATTCTTGCAACAGGCAAAGCATACAATTTGTTTGATTTAAAAGCAGAGGAAAGTCAAAGGCTCAATAGCACAAATTCAAAATAAGCAATGAGACTTAATGAAAACTACAAGATGCAATCAATGATCTTTGTTCACAAAGGCACCAAGAAGATGAGGGGTGTGTGCGTGTGGATCCTTTAACAGCACAGTGATGTGAGATGGGAAATTAGAGCATGCATTCTGCCCTCAAGTGTTCAAATCGGGAAGTAGCAGAAAATTCCCTCAATACTTGACATAACATCCATATTTGAAAGCCAAATGTCTAGGATGTGTTACATTTTTCTTCTTGTCTTAGCTGGCCTTTCCAAGGCATCTACACCCCAATGCTGTATTTGCAGATAAAGTGTCCTTCAGCAGCAAAAATGGGTTGTGCTGGTCATATAACTCCCAATCTAAATCTTCCCAAATGTTGCAGATTGGCTCATCTATGGTGAAAATAATAAATACAGTGCCGGAAGAGAAACTCAGCACTGCTTCTAAAATGTTAAAGATGGATTAACCACAGCACTTAACACAGATTTATCTAAAGGCATTTAAGTCAGAAAAAATGGAGGGAGGTATATGATCTGTATATCATTTCTATATTATTAGACTAGGGTGGTTGACCAATTCTAAGGGTGGAATCCTTTGGTCCAGTAAAAGTTCTGCTAGGCTGTCACGTGAAAGAGACAAAAAATCGTTCTTTAATGGGGTTTAAAATTACAGTTGAGCAGCTCTTACAGAACCATAAAATTGGAAGAATTTATTTATACCACTGAATCCAATGAATAAATAAAGTATCCAAAATAAATTATCCTAAATAAATGACCGTCTGGCTTCTGCTGGAACACATGCACTGAAGGAGAGTCCATTGTCTTTCCAGATCATTTGTTCTTTAATCAAACTTCTGCTACTGTTAGGAAGGTTCTCTCCACCCCCCCACCCCCAATCAGAACCAGGACTAATTTAGCACTGTAACTTAAGCCCATTATCCCATACACTTGTACTCTGGAACAAGAAGGAAAGAAATCCTAACATCCTATCTACTTTTAAAAGAAGCTATTGTATCTCATTCCCCAGCAGTCCTTTCTCAGCTTCTTCAGTTTCTCATCATGTGGTGTAATTTCTAGTTACTTCTTTATCTTTATTCCCCATCTCTAATTTCTCTAAAACCTTCTTAAAATATGGTGCTCAGAGTTTAACACAGTAGTAAAGGAAAGGTCCAGGCAAAGCAGAATAGAGTGAAACCATTTCTTCCATGACTTGGAAATTACATTCTGTATCTGATGAAGCCTAAAATTGTATTTCCATTCTTTGCAGCCACATTACATTGCTGGCTCACATTCAGATTGCATTCCAATATCTTTTCCAGTAGTATTTAAATCAGGTATACCACATCCAACACATCCACATCTGATTTTCCTTTCCCAAAGTACAACTCTGCATTTTTATTTTTTTAATTTATCAAATTTATAGGATTGCCCATTTCATAAAAGTGAGTCTGGGTGGTATACAACAATTAATTCAAATAATAAATACATTAGAGAGTTATTATTAAGAAAATAAAAACTGTACAGCTGTTGTGGCCCGCCAACCGCCTGCGCGGATTGTGGCTGATCCCGATGACGAGGAGCCTAGTGTGGTGCCAACCTGCGCAGCCGGCGCTCACATCGGACAGCGAGGAGGCTGAAGAGGATGTGATGCCAGAGGAAGAGACTTAGCTAGGGCCTTCAGAACCTCCAGAGGCTCCTTCCAGTGGAGAGAGCAAAGTGGAGGAGCCTCTCCTCAATGCTCGG
>JANHZT010007956.1:79026-89569 GCA_032468215.1 Stegonotus admiraltiensis | reverse complement strand
CAATATCTTGACCAGTTTCCAGTAAAAAAACACCCACATTATACATTAACTTAGACCAGGGGTCTCCAAACTTGGCAACTTTAAGATTTGAGGACTTCAACTCCCAGAATTCCTCAACCAGCTCTGCTGGCTGAGGAACTCTGGGAGTTGAAGTCCTCAAGTCTTAAAGTTGCCAAGTTTGAAGACCCTTGACTTAGAGATTCACTTAATACAGGTAGTCCTCAACTTATGACCACAACTGAGCCCAAAGTTTATGTTGCTAAGTCAGGAATTTGTAAGTGAGATTTTTGTCCCATTTTATGACTTTTCTTGCCACTTTTATTAAGTGAATCACTGTGGTTGTTAAGTCAGTAACACGGTTGTTAAGTGAATCTGGTTTCCCCATTAAACTTTGCCGGTCAGAAGGTTGCAAAAAAGGTTGCAACATGACCCCAGGACACCGCAACTGTGTTAAATGTAAGTCAGCTGTCAAGCATCAGAATGTAAATCACAAAACCGTGGAGATGCTGAAACAGTCATAAGTGTATAAAATGGTCATAACTCATTTTTTGCAGTGCCGTTCTAACTTTGAATGGTCACTACGTGAACTGTTGTAAGTCGAGGACTACCTGTAACTGCTGTATGTGTTTAACAATCACCACCAAAAAAAGTCACAAAATCAGATCCAGTGACAGGGTCCCTTGACTTACAACAGTTATCGCTTATGATGGAAATCTGGGGCCCTATTACAATTGTAAGCCAAGGACTACCTTTAATCCTACTGCAGGAATAGAAGCTGTGTTGTTGTAGTAGACTGTGATTTCTAGACCTGCTTCAGACATGAAAAACCAGCTGGGTGACTTTGGGCCAGTCATTCAACCCACCTCACTGGGTTGTTGTGGTGGCGAAAATAAGAAGAGAAAAGAGTATTAGATATATTCACCACCTTGACTTATTTATAACCTTAATAAAAATCAAATAAAAAAAGCTCTTACTTCAGCTAGTAACTACGGATTTTCTTAGGAGAAGTGCCTTAATTTCTGACACAGTAACGTATACAGCCAAGAATCGATTATATCAAATATAGTATATAGCAGCACTATCCTTGTAATGATTGTGCCATCAATCAGATAGAAGGTTCAGAAATAAATGTTCAAAACAGACCTGTTCTGAAAAGTGCTGAATTTACCATGTTGTTGGGATGAAATGGAAAGGCTGGAGTCTGTTTATAATTTTTGATAGAAGGTTGTATGTTCTGGATGTATGTAAACTGTATGATTTCTATATGGAATTGATAGTATACCAAATTTGAGATAAATAAGGTATAGAAGGTGTAGAGAAGTAAGGAGACATAATTTGACCTGCAATGTTCAACAAGTCTTTTGAAATTAACAAGTTAGCCTGTTTTGTTGAGATTTTTTGAAGACTGTGAAAACAGTACGTAAAACTAACCCATATATACAATTTCTAAATTTTGTATATTCGCTAGTATTTTTGAGGTTTCAAATTATTAGCTAAATTTTTAGCTAGGTGAGACACACAAGGTACAAGGAAAAGGGCAGTGCAACATTAAATTATTTTGCAAATATTACTGATGGATAAATCAAATTTTTTTCTTTTACCATCTGTTAAAAGAACAGGCAGGTGATTGATTGATTATGTACATTTTCAGATGTCATTCTAGGAGGTGTACATTAGACAAGACAGAAGTTGAAGTTCCAAGGCACACTGAAATAATTTAGAACAAAAATTCTTGTATTCGACCTGCCCGGATCCAGCCAACAGGGTTCCATGAAACATAATTTGAAAAATGTGAGCACCTTGCAAATCGCACTGATGCAGCAGCTGTGCTAAAACCAATCAACTAAGCTTTGTTGCCTGTATAAAACTCCATGATATGGAGGGAAGAGAGAAAGAGTAGTAGATACAATTATAGACACATCTCCTCCTAAATCAGGAATGACACTTGTAATTAGATCACAGATGGACCACCCTTGATTGCCCCAGTGATTGTGTTTTTGTTTCAAAGGACATTGTATCCTAACAGTTCGTTAAAAAGTTTCTGAGCTGCATTATCTAGCAGACCGGGCCTAGAAACTAATTTATTTTATGGGGGGGGGGGGGGCATGCATCCACAGGAAAAGGCAGCATCATTCTTCACCACCCTCTTATCCTTTGCCCAAAACTTTCTTATATTTATCTAAAATTTGGCAGTGGTATATCCACCAGAAAGAGATTCTATAGCTGCAAATGTTGGCACATTCTATCTCAAAATAACTATAGGCTTTAAAAAAAATTCAGTGAATTTTAAAGGAGCTGGCTCACTAAATTAACCACTAGAACATTAGCTTGTTTGCAAATCTAATTCTTTTTGTTGAAAAGCAAAATTGTTAACAGCCATTTGGGATTTTCCCATGTATTCTTGTGGGAGGACTGATCTGTTTTTTGGAATCATCCCTCAAATCTGGTTATAAAGTTGGACTGAACTACCCACACACAAAGCTAGAGCAGATCAGGTTATTTCTGTAGCTCTGGTTCAGGCTCCTTGAAGTGGATCAGGTGGCTTCTGCTTACTCCTACATATTATCCTCTGCATATTATATAAAGGCTGAAAAATTGGGGGGGCGGAACATTAATGAGAGAATCAAATTGCCACACATACTCAGTGAAAATGGAACAATTCCCATTAAGTGAGGTACCATTATTTATATATATATATATATATCATGTGTGTGTGTGTGTGTGTGTGTGTGTGTGTGTGTGTAAGTAAAGCATTTATAAGGTCTTTTTGTGAAAAAGCAATTTTAAAAATTCAGATAACTAAGGCTGGTGGGGGATGAATATAGATTAAAATATTGTTGTTTAAATGGAAGACAACAAAAATTCCAAAGTGCACAACAGCATTATACATTACATTCTAGTGACAGAAATGAAAACACAGCTGGCATTTAAAATCATCTCAGCAGTGTAATGACTGTGGGCAGTACATGTGTAGAAAACTGGAATTGCATCTCTCTTGCTTACAACACCCCCCCCCCCAAATAAATATAGATGGCCAGAGATTTTATTTTGCATTTCATACCCTGATCCAATTGGCCACAGAAACATGACCAACACCCACTAATTACTAATACCTCATCTGCAGCTAGTACCCAAATGTGAAATAATAACTCAGACATGATGTATATTATCTAAATAACTAAAGACAGATGAACAATACGTGGGCCCCTAAATATTGCTGAACTCCAATTCCATCAACTCTAGTCAGCAGACCTAATGTTGAAGAATGACAAGATAGGAAGATCTGCACATGGATTAGAGAACAAACAAAAGTATACAATATCATCAAGATAGTAAAAGAATTGAAATGGAAATGGATTGGTCACATAGCAAGAAGAACTGATGGCAGGTGGACCAAGTCATAGAATGGATCCCACTTGATAAAAAATGTCTACGAAAAGAGACCTAAAGTAAGATGGATAAAATAAGATATTGGCAAGTATTGCAAAATAAGACATCAGCAAGTATTGCAAACCCAATTGGCAAAAGAAAGCTCAGGACTATATCGGTTGGAAACATGCAGAAGAGGCCTTCATCCTGTACTGCAGGGTGTCAAACTAACAGCCCGCAGGCCGGATGGGTCACGCGCAGGCCATGTTTACCCCAGCTTCACTAAGGGGGAAAATGTTGTGAAATGTCACGTGATGGCAATGTGATGCCGTGAGTTTGACACCCATGCTGAAGTGGATAGACAGTGGCTAAAATGATGATGATGATGATGACGATGATGATGATGATGATGATGATGGTGATATGTTGACTACCTGTCACTGGTTTAGAGAGAGTAAATAGATACAGGCAAGTAGCAGCATTAAAAAAATCTACAGAGTATTACATTCCTCAGCACCCATGGAGAATGATTATTAATGCCCAGTAAGTTTGCAAGTTTGCAAGTGTGCCTTTACAAATAGTGCAAGAAGACCACAAAGTTGATAGGTAAATCAAACAGTAAATGAATCCGGGATGGTGGAACTCCTGTAGGTTCATATCTGAATGTCAACTGGAAATAATGTGTGATGTAAGACATCCAGCAAAATTCCTGACAGTGCAAGAGGAGTGTAATGAGGGATATCAGTGCACATCTATTATAAAATGATCTGTAATTTGCCTTAGAGCAGATGCAAACTAATGTAAACTGAAACAGACTGAGCTTATGGGGACAGAAGATTTGGATCTGAGAGAAATTTCAAAAACAGAAGCTAGTACAAGTGAGAGTTACAACAGGAATTCAATTGTAACAGAAGAATAAGGAAATAATCTAGGTACTGACTTGGAAGACAGCAAGAAATAAAGCTGACACATTTCAGGAAAACACTTGAAGTATGAAAACTCTATGAGCATGTGTTTATTCCACATCAGTACCAAACCTGAAATCTGGGTCATATCCTATTTGTTAAGTGATGCAGGAATATGATGAAATACAAATATGCACCAACATTAATCCAAAGTTTATTATTTGTGCATCAAAATGCCAAATTTATCATATACAGGTAGTCCTCACTTAACCATTGTCTTATTTAGTAACTGTTACAACTTGAGGTTGTAGAATAAATGAAACTACAACGGTGCTGAAAAAGTAACTTCACAATCAGTCCTCACATTTATGTCCTCTGCAGACCCCCGTGGTCACATGATTGAGATTCAGGCACTTTGTGACCAGTGGGCATTTATAACCAATAGAGCATCTCATGGTCATGTGATTACTATTTGCATACTTCATAACCAGGTTCTGAAAGAGTCAATGATGAGCCTGGCAGTGAAATCACAAGTCACAGTCACATGATATCTCACTTAATGACTGTGATGGTATTTGCTTCATGGCTGTGGGAGAAGTGAGGTCACAAGCCCATTGCAATCATGTTTTTTCACTTAACAACTGTGTTGCACAGCAAGAAGTTGTTGGTCCTAACTGTAGATGCTCAGCAAGGACTACCTACATGGGCTGATTTTCATCAGATTTGGTTTCATGTTGTCATCATTCAGTTACCAATGTTATTATATGGTAGTTGCCATGGATTGATTTGTACATGTTCCTATATAGATTTGTGCCATATCATTGTGTAAAAATATGAATGGACACCTGTAATTCTATTGAAAGCTGGCCAGAGGGGCAAAATAAGTTGTTCTACTTGTGCAGTATCTGCAAGAATACCAGAACAAAAACTTTTAAGTCTAAACAATAGGGATGGTTCTCAAAGCAAGAGATGATTCTCTCAGGTGGGAGAAAGAGGGGTTCAATGAACCTCTTCACAATTCTCTTTGTGACTTAATTGGCATCATTGATGGGATCCAAGTCTAGGCACTAGAACAAATTAAAGATGAGAATGTTCAAGTTTAAGAGGACAAATTCCAAGGATTCTGTGTAAGATTCGATGGTAAAACAAACCCTACCACCCCCACTCCCAATGCTTTGACTAATAAAGAGTACTGCTAGGACAGATACTTTACAATGGGAGAAAGATGGTGCATAACTTTCCAATCTATAACTAGAAAAGCACGGATACTACAATTGAGTTTCACTGCCAACTTAAAAGAAATGGAGTAGTTAAAAGCTACTGGCTGTGTTTCATCTACATATGGAAGCTGCCTAGAAAGGCTGGGAGACCTGTAAGTGGTGAGAAGGTGATACAAATTCATAGAGGTTTTTTTTCTGGGTCTTGTGTTTTAACAGGATATTTAGGATCCATATCATTTGAAGGATGGTAAGATCCAGAAAACAACTCACAGCAGACATCCAGACTTACAGTCATAGTCCAGAACAGTGAAGAAATTTTTTTACTACCGGTTCTGTGGGTGTGGCTTGGTGGGTGTGGAGTGGCTTGGTGGGCATGGTAGGGGAAGGATACTGCAAAATCCCCATTCTCTCCCCACTCCTGGGGGAAAGATATTGCAAAATCTCCATTCCCACCCCACTCTGGGGACAGCCAGAGGTGGTATTTGCCAGTTCTCCAAACTACTCAAAATGTCCGCTACCGGTTCCCTGAACTACTCATAATTTCCGCTACTGGTTCTCCAGAACCTGTCAGAACCTGCTGGATTTCACCCCTGGTCCAGAAGGTGTTTAGACATGGGTGAACAGTCTGTTCCTGTCCAAAAAGCAAGATGAGATTCAAAAGTGCACCTTGAGGAATATAATAAAACATATTATGATTGTTTTCAAAGTAACCATAACAAATACTCAAGTCTAGCCTGAGCAAGGTGGCTGCCTCAAACAGATGTTCCTAGGGACCAGTAATGAAGTATTCAAAGCAAAGTCCTAAATATTTCACACTGTCCTGTGTGCTCTCAGCTACTTTGCTATCTCTGTGTGTGATGCAGAACACTGTTCAATTGCTGGCATTGAAATGAAAAGCATTGTGTCATTTTTATCCTTCAGCGCTAGGCTGAAGGATATTTCAAAATATATAACAAATAGTTGAGATAATTTAGCAAACGCTAGAGAAAAACTGTACCATCATTTGTTAAAACAATATGAAAATATTTACTCTTACCCACATGAATAAGTCAGGTACATAATTGTGCTTCTGCTACTACAATTAGCAATTTAAATTGTCTTATCTTTGTGATAGATCAGTTTAAGCAATTACAATGTCATTGTACCATTTACTTACTATACCTTATTTCTCTGTGTTATTTCCTCATTAAAAATAATGTTAAAAATCTTAATTCTTCATTCCAACACTTTGCTGCTTTTCTCTATATATTCAAAACTCCAATCAATGCATTGCTCAACACTTGTATCGTTTTATGTTTTATATGTAAAAAAGTGACAAAGTGAAATGTTAGAAAATCTGCGTACAGATCAATATCAGCAGTTCTCAATCTTAACATTTCAAAAAGTCATCCAGAACTGTCAGCGGACAATGATACCATTCAGTGTTGAACATGCTGCTCCTTTATGACACACAATAATACTTTTCTTAGAAACTGTGAATTATGAAATCTCACAAAATCTGCCAGCAATATTGGTCCTATCACTATATAGTTACAACAAGAGGCCTTTACTTAAAAATCCTTCAGACTGAGCTAGCATTGTTTCCCCTAGAGTTAAATAAGAATCATTATAGTATATATATATATGCCCTTAGAATATTTTTATATACATGATATCCATTATAATTTAGAATTGATTTTATTCCCTCTGAAATCAGTGAAAATATCAACTCACCTAAAATCAATTATTTAATCCAAAACCACTAATTTCCCTTTGTGGCAAGCAGCTTATTTACTATACCCTCAATTCTGAAAAATTAGTTTATAGTTGCAAAAAGAGTACCTGGTCCCAGATATTAAGCTTAGCCTAATACAAGTGACCAGTATGTTTGGAGAAGAATGTATTTCCATCAGCTCCAATTTTTCCTCCCAGCTTGATCATCCCAAGACATAACTAGTCTGCACAGAACTGAAAGATCTAAAAAGTATGGAAATCTCATCTCCTCAGTCTTAAGAACATATGATCCTGACCATACAGGATTTCATTCTTTTTAAAATAAATAAGAAATACATTCATATGTGAAAAGTAGGGTCCATGACTTCATGGAAACTACGAGCATTCTTTTGGCAGCTCCCAGAGTGAGCTTTAAGAATTTTAAAGGGACAAAATAGATTCTTTAGGATTTGAAAAGTTACCAGTTAGCAATATCCAAACTGTCCTTACAATCTTAATTTTTGCAACTTATTTTAACATATCTACTTCAATCAAGCCATCAGAACTTGTGCTTTTGAAGTATGACCCTTGATATGCTGTACAAGTCTAAGTAAGTCTTTTGCTGGCAAAAGTTGAACACCCTGTGATATACCATGCATTCCCCTAGTAACTTGTAAATGGCTTTTAATATTTAAATAGATTTACCAAAGTTGATGAAACATAGGTTAAATGTCTCTGAATGATATAATTTTTTGTCACCTTCTCTACTGTAATAATAATTTTAAAAATCCATGCTTCCAAAGATCTATTTTTTCCAAAACACAATTGTTATTCATTTCTTTAGATCCTTGATCTCCATATAAGTGGTTTTTTTCAGCGTTTAAAAACATATTTTAAAAGTGAAAAGAACATCTAAGAATAGAAATGACAGGGAGTTTAGACAGGGCTGATAAGGCTTCCTGTGATTTTGATGAGAAATTTTGTAATGCCACTGCTCCTGGCATTATAAAAAAATATGGGAAAGAGGAGCACACATATATTTCCAGATTCATCAATAATGCTATTTACCTACTGAGATGTGCTGACCTTAGCAAAAGCATTAATGAAACAAAAAAGAGGTGTTTGAGTCCCATAAGACTCAATTCTTCCCAATTCTCAATTCTTCCTAATATTTACTGAAATTAATGCAGTAATATTTCATAGTATTGCTGACAGAAGTTTTAAATATTATTACTATGTGCATGTGTGTATGTGGGATGTGTGTGTCTCTGTGTGTATTTGTGTGTATGCATGCATGCCAAAACTCATAAGGTACTGACTAAGAGCCAAGTGCATTCAAATTAAAATTTAGTTTTAGCATAACCCTTCACATGCAAAGCTTAAGATGTCAGAAAAATGTGATTCAGTGTGCATACCAGCTGATGAGTTGCCTTCACTGTGTACAATATAGCAGTGAGTAAATGAGAAAAATGAAATAAGAGAATATTTTCAAGTTTTCCAGATTGGCTTGTGTGGCAGCGGGCGGTGTGGGGGATAGATGTGATAAATTTGGGCTTTTTTGTAGTCTTGCTTGGGATTTTACTGAGTAGAATGCTGATACTGTATTCTATGCACTGGGTAAAATACACTTGCTTTTCATTTAATAAGCTGGTGTCAAGCCTTTCAGCATACACAATATTTAATTGATGATTTAAATGAAAGATAATCATGCAAAGGCAGCTGCTCCTCTCTGTCATGATTGCTTCTATTACATATTTTCAAAAAATTGCTCACTACAAATTAGCTTACTTACACTTGAGTGACACATACACCCCAAATCCTACATTTGAAAACCCCATCTCAACAATTCATGTCAGATGCAAGAGTACTTGTCATTCACAGAGGTAAAATGAAGGGCATCTGACTTTTCCCAGTTAAAAGGTATTTCTGCTATGCAACATTTGCACAGAGGGTGAGTAGTTTTCTTTTGTTATTATACTTAAAGACCAAAAACAAAAACCAAGTACCACTTCAATCATTCAAATGTTAACTTAGAATGCCTCAACGTGCTTAAAATAGAAACATGGAGGACTTCCTAGTAGTTCTAACTTCTGAACAAAACAAAACAAAATATGACATGGTCTCCTCTCTAGAAGAAGCTGGCTTAGAAAAAGAGATTAATCTTTTTAGAACTGCAAGGAGGAAATGTTTCACTTTCTGTAGCACTTAGAGTAAACAAAAACTAGCAGGACACAGAGTGCAGGAGAAAATCAGGCACCATAGGAAGTGTGAAAGTTCCAGGCAGAATTCAGGAATGGGGTTAAAGTGAATATGCAATTGTACAAGCATGCTTTTAGTTGGGTCAGTGGAGGAGGAGGCAAAATTAACAGGAGTTAAAGAGGAGGAAAAAGAATCTTAAGTAGGGATTTAAAAATATAGGGAAAGTGTTATAACCTTGGGAAGAATAGATGGAACTTGTAGAAAATACAAGTTTTTGTGCAGTTTCATCAATCAAGGGGGAAAAACTGTTGAGTTTTTAACAGGAAGATGCAATAGGTACAAACTTTAAAAGAGAGAAAATGGGAAAATCCTGTGTAAGATTTGTACCATATAAAAAGGTGTCTGATGAACAGCAAACAGAGCAGTCTGAACTGTTTTGAAAGCTACAAAACAACACAGAACCTAATTCTCGCGGTTTTAGAAAGAACGATACAAAGATGTATTGCAATGAGGAACGAGATATTTCCCTGATTTCTTTGAGGAAAGAAAGCTTTGAAAGGCTTATATATATTGTTAAAAGTGAACAACTCTCTTCCTATTTTAAGCCTGCTTGATATTATGTAATTCTGTGCTTTGTTGTTAGGGTAAAATAAATTAATGTTAGTGCCTAAAGGTAAATACAGATTTCAAGGTTGTACGAAAATAGAAATAGAATAAAGATTAACGTTTGTTAAAAGTTGTCAATTTCAGACCTCACTAAGAGGTTTGTAGCTAAAACATTTAAAATACTTAATTTTTAAGAAATCATAGGACAATATTTTTTTCAAAGCCTATTAAGTAAGGTCTCCAAATTTGTTAGATGGTTGTGATAATTGGGCTATTAAATAATTTTAGTTATTAATACAGAACTCAGCCACCTACACCTTCTACTTAGAGGGTGCTCTTCAAACTGTAGCAGGTTTTACATAGCTGGGTTTCTGATAAAATTCACTCTTTCCTCTTCAGCCTACCTAATTCAAAAGAAATGGCTCATTTATTTGTTGAGTAAAATTTACCATAACCTGAATCTTTATTCAACTTTATGATTGGGTTTTACTTTATAACTCTTCATAATCCACATTTAAGCAAGTTATTTAGAAAACATTATTCTTCTCTCTT
>JANHZT010007956.1:18391-34887 GCA_032468215.1 Stegonotus admiraltiensis | reverse complement strand
AAACCAGGTAAACCCAACAATTAAAACAAAATCAGGCCAGCCCGGCTTGCTGAAAAAGAAAGGTCTTAAGGGCGCGACGAAAGTTACGCAGGTCCAGAATCCTCCGGATCTCTGGGGGCAGCTCGTTCCAGAGGGCGGGTGCTCCCACAGAAAAGGCCCTCCCCCTGGGGGTCCCCAGGCAACACTGTCTGACCGTCTGTCTGATTTTGAACATCAAAATTTCTCTTGTAAGGCCAGATCTATCTATCTATCTATCTATCTATCTATCTATCTATCTATCTATCTATCTATCTATCTATCTGTACAATAATTAGAGAATGGGGTATCTTAATTATGATAATGTTTCAAATGAAACCTTTCTTTGGTTTCATCTCACTCTAAGGCATATACTAAAAGATTGTTACCAATATTCTTATTACGTATGGCTGTAGATTACAAGATACCAACACCAGTGGATTTCTTTTATTATGTACTATTCAGGGGAGATAGATAGATAGACAGACAGACAGACAGACAGACAGACAGACAGATAGATAGATAGATATACTATATAGAGAGATAGTGAAAATCCGGAGCTCTATACAATAATCAGGCAGATCTGTGCCTATCATTTGACCAGAAGCCATGACATGGAAGGGGGGATGTATAGCAGATTTCTTTTCTTCACAGAAAATATTGCCTGCCTTGGAGCAGATGCTCAGAGAAGCTATTTACTGGATAGTTGATTAGATCAGGAGTCCCTGACCTTTGGGGGCACATTTGGATTTTTCAGGGTGCACATTTGTTATTGCTTTCAAAATGGTTATTGCCATGGAGGGTATCACCAACTATAAGATACCTGTGGACCCAAAGTATTGAAATGCAGCCCACACACACACTTGATTCTTTCAGGGTGCCTCAGGAGTTTACATTGGGCTGTGAAGCACAGCCAAAATACATTTCAGGCTTGAGGCTGGTGCTCTGGTTTGCAGTCTTCCTGTTCACTTTTTAAAACATTTACAATAACCTTTGACAAAAACCAAATTAGGTTGGGCATACACTTAGCAGGTGGAGAAAATGTGTCACCATCCTGGAACAATCAAGAGCCTTTTGATCATCAGGACAAGGCATCCAGTATCCCACAGCTTTAAAGGGGAGGAAGTAATTAAGTAACAGATATTTCTTAAAATGAGAAAACAGCAAACTAGCCTGCAAATAAAAGGTCATTATTATATTGCTCAATACGCACTGATACGTCAAGTTAGCAATTATAAAACGTTAATTTGCTTAGAATGATTAAACACACACACACACACACACACTCCTCCCCTTATGCCACATTCGCCCAACAGCTTGCAATTTTGTATGGAGGGAAAGAGCTCTGCATTATCCTTTGGAAAACTTGTTTTCCTACCCTACTCCTACAGCAAATTTCAGCCTGCTGTTTCAATAAAAATCATGATGTGACTACTAATAGGATGTAGAATTTCTCTCTGAAATTCACAGAGGGCCACTTATAGCTGCAAACATAGAGTCTTCATTTCTCTAAGATATCAGAGGTATATTAGATCAAGATTCAGGCGCTGTGGGTGGATCCCTCCAACAGCCAAAGAAATTAAGGATAATTTTGCCTAAGATGCTTAAAATGAAACTTAGACGAATCCTTATACTGTTTGTGTGCGTGTATATTATAGAACAATATGAATGTACGTTTTTAGTTAATGTCGGTGATTTATTTTGCATATGATTGATTGAAACCTTGCTTGTGCAAAACGAAGTCTTTTGTAATCTCAAGACTTGCATATACCCAAAGAATAATATTTTTTATAAATGTCATAAAATAAATACACAAATAAATGATGGATTTCCTGATTTGGTCTGATTTCCTTTTATCTTCACAAAAGCTCAAGTGAAGACAAAATAGTTGGCAGGCAGCTCCCTTTCCTGTGCATTTTCTCACTGTGTGAGCCTCAGAAGTAGGGGTTCCAGAAAGAGGTTAATTTGTTCAACAATGAATTCCCAAAGCATCCTGCTTGGGGATGAGAGATAAACAGCATGTTCCAGTCTGGAAACAAGAGTTCAGTTGAGAACACATAGTCTTTGTGGTGCAGGTGGATGGTACCGAAAGAGAAAAATCTAATCTCTACAGTGATTTAAAATTATGAACTGGACAGGTAGAAAACACTGCACAGGGATGTGTCAGTGGAAAAATATTTTTAAAATACACATTTGTAAACTTTTGTTCTTGTCTGCAACCTTGGTAGATATGAATTGCTGGGTGGAACTACTGTATACTTTTAAACTCTTTTGCACTAAATGTACATTAGTGATTATCTATAACCTGAAAATATTTCTGATTTCAGTCAAAGGTTCTGTCCTCTTAGAAGCCTTTTCCAATTGTCAGTTTAATTCCAAACTGGCACAACAGCCTATTGGTGATTCTCTCAATGATGTTTCCACAGCTCTAATGTGGCTACATTATATTGCGGCTGGTGACTTTTATATGATTCATTCCTTTCCCTTATCATTTCCAGAGTGTTTTCTTATATTACTGATACAAAGTAAGATGGAGCAATTGTGTTTTCTTATATTACTGATACAAAGTAAGATGTAAGCAATTTCTATAATATGTCAAATAAAAGCATAGTCCTAGTCCTGGCTTCAGCCTACAATGATGATTTAGAGTACGTAAGGGATAAAGAGACAGAAACCGTGCATTACTAGTGAGGATATATGACTCTCACAGATTTGTTGCCTGCTTGGTTTATATGTTTCTTAATATTAGCTGTGCATAAATGCAACTTTCAACTATTACTGATATTCCATAATAAAAATTTCTTTTGGATTCAAACTACTTCTGAGATTTTTTTTTTAAAAAAACAGCTTGCATAAATCTGTATCTGATCAGAAAGAAATTACGTACCTTCCCTCCCGCAACTGTTTGCAGTCTGAAAGGATACAGAAACGTTACCTTCCCAAGGTGTATATGCCCTTGGCTATCAAATATGTGTACAATGCATAAAAATGGCCAGTTTCTAATACCTACAATTATTTTCATTAAAATAAGTGATATTATCAATACAGGTAGTCCTCGACTTACGACCACAATGCAGCCCAAAATTTCCATTGCTAAGCAAGGCAGTTATTAAGTACATTTCACAACCTTTTTGGCCCCAGTCATTAAGCGAATCACTGCAGTTGTTAAGTGAATCAGCAAAACTGGCTCTCCCCCATTGAATTTGCTAGTTGGAAGGTTACCAATGGGCGTCACAATGATCCTGGGACAGTGCAGCTGTCATAAATACACATCAGTTGACAAGTGTCTGAATTTTGATTACATGATGCTGCATATAATTGTGAAAATTAGTCATAGATCACTTTTTCACTTTTGTTGTAACTTCAAACACTCACTAAACAAATGGTTGAAAATCAAGGACTGTCTGTTAGCAAAACAGAAGTGAATAGGTAGAGTGTTGTTTGGGGACTGGGATCCTCCCAGATCATGTCTCCATCCAGGCATGACATTCAGTGAGTGATTTTTAAACTACAGGTAGTCCTTGACGTATAACAATTCAGTTAGTGACCGCTTGAACTTACAACAGCACTGAAAAAAGTGACTTATGACCATTTTTCACTCTTATGACCGTTGGAGTATCCTCATGGTCATGTGATTTACATTCGGATGCTTGGTAACTGACTCACATTTATGACGGTTGCAGCATCCCAGAGTCATGTGATTCCATTTTGTGACCTTCTGACATGCAAAGTCAATGGGGAGACCAGATTCTCTTAACAACCCTGTTAGCAATTTAACAACTGCGGTGATTCGCTTAACAAATGTGGCAAGAAAAGTCGTAAAATGGGGCAAAACTCACTGAATAAATTTCTCATTTAGCAACATGAATTTTGGGCTCAATTGTGGTCGTAAGTTGAGGACTACCTGTACTGATGAGCGATTATCTCACAGGGCTGTTGGCAACATACAACGGCAGCATTATTTTGTTCTCCTAAAAGAATAGCAGGATGTGAATCTGCTTTGCTGATTTTGAATATAGCATGACAAGAATCTTTTGAGCAACTACTGAGTTTCCCTGAAAATAAGACCCTGTCTTATATTTTTTTGAACCCTGACTCACATTTATGACGGTTGCAGCGTCCCAGAGTCATGGGATTCCATTTTGTAACCTTCTGACACACAAAGTCAATGGGGAGACCAGATTCTCTTAACAACCCTGTTAGCAATTTAACAACTGCCCTGAAACCCTGAAATAAGGGTTTGGCCTTATTGCCATGCACTCAAAATCCTGATTGGGCTTATTATCAGGGGATGTCTTATTTTAGGGGAAACAGGATAATTATTGAAGTGTTTCAAGAAGATACATGAATAGGGGTGTAGATAAGTCATTGAAGATACTGACATCACTGCTGTTTTGCTTCCTCAAGCGCAGAATGAGTGAGAAGGGGAAGGTGCTCCTTCTCTTTTCTCCTAACCTCTTCCCCAAGTTTAAGCAGAGCTCCTGAGGAATTGAATATAATCATGGGGGAAAATGGGAAGAGAATGAGCCATAGCTGGGCTTGTTTTCATCTGCCAATTTTTAATGAGCATTTCTAGATTTCACGTGTTTTGGCTCCACCATTTATTTTTTATTTTTTTAAGCTCAGTCAAATGTCTGTCTGTTTGCAAAAAGAAAAAAAAAACAAAGAGTGCCCTTCTCCTAACCTCTGCCTCTTTGAAGTGTATCCCAACTGTTGCTTGGGGTCCCAGCAAGAGCTGAAGGCTTTCAACTGCCTCCTCTAATCATCGTCCTTTCCTTCCCCGGGTCTATCAGCAAATGAAAGTGTCCCTTTTGCAAGTAGCAACCAGAGTTCAAGCTGGCCCTTTCATTTCATTGTGACTGGCCAGCAGATGACGCGTGCAGGGCAAGAGGCATTGTTGAAGGGATGATAGCCTGGGTATAATTCCTAATCAGGCCTTGCCACTGCCTTGTCAAATGAGTGCTGAGCTTCCCATTTGTTGGCATTCAGTGGCTCCTTTGGATGCTATTTCAGCAGCAGAATAATTAGTGACTTGCAGGAAAACAGCAAGAAAGCCTTGAATTGTATTTAGTGACAATTATTCTGCCAAACCCATGCTTACTGTTATAAATGGAGCTTATTAGTGCCAAATTGTTTGGATAGGAAGCGGCTGCCGCGGGGAATGGGGATGGTGGAGAATGGCTGCAGCTCCTTAATATGTTGCGGGCATCAGCACAATGCCACCGGCTGCTTTTGTTCTGCCTGCTCGACACTTCAGGCAAACTCAACCCAGTCTGCTACTGTGCATTTGGGGAACAGCTTTCTGTTTGATGCTTCTAGTGCTACTTTCCCCAACCAGGGTCCTTCTGGATGTGTTGGATCTCTCATGTGTCCAACCACAGTAGGACTTCTTGCAGCTGAATTCCCAACACATCTTGGTGATACATGATTGGGAAGGTTGTCCTAGATGAATAATATTCGCAGCTCCATAGATGAGTGCTGTTCTAAGAATGGTGAAGAATTCATGCACCTCAATTCCCAACACATATTGAGGGCATCTCAATAACATCAGGCAGCTCAATTACCAACACATCTTAAGGGCATCTGATTGAGGAACATTGTCCTAGATGAATTATATTTGCAGCTCCATATTCTAAGAATGGTGATGAATATCAAATGCATGCAGCTCAATTCCCAACACATCTTGAGGGCATCTGATTGAGGAAGGCTGTCCTATATGAATTGTATTCACAGCTTATACAGTAGATAGCAGGTGGTTCCTGTTGTAAGAATGGTAAAGAGTATCAGCTCAAAGCACTGTAGGAATTGTTCTCAGTTAGAAATATGGCATCTCCAGCCTCTGGCAACATTTACCCATGGATGTATCACAATCAATTCAGGATATTCTACATCCTGTCAGTGAAGCATCTAAAATGGAAAGGGACACTAGTCAGCACATTATAAATAAAGAGAAAAATCCTGGATCAGAAGAATGCTTTAGAAAAAATCTATTCCCCAGCTAACTTGCATATTTTAAGCAATGTGGCATTGAACCAGATAATCTACTACACTGTTCAATTTATTTTCTGTAATATAGAAAGGGTACTTCTATATTTTGGGAAACATATTTTGTTTCTGACAAATGCATTATTTTAAATTTAATTAAGAACAGAAGCTTCCTTCTGGAAGAAGGGATCTAGAAGAAGATTCTGAAGACCATGTTGGGCCTTGAGTGATGTACCTCTGAAATGTTTCAGAGCCAGAACAAAGAACTCAACTAGCAGAGAAAATTAATGCTTTCATTAAATTTAGAGTAAATATAAATTTATTAAAAATTAATTAAATACATTTAGTGTGCAATTAATAATTTTCCCCTGCTATATTGAAATTAACACTTAGGCAGCAACTTGTGAAAGATACATCTATGTAATAGGAGTCATATTCATAGAGCCAAACTTTGTACATTCTGCTCTAGAAAAATGAATCTAATCTTTTCTCAGTGAGAGAAGGAAACATCTCTTAGAAGATGTTGCCAGTCTGAAATGCATTCATCTTCTTTTCTTAGTCTTTTGATTGAGATATGCAAAGATATGCATATTTATTTGAACTATTAATTAAAATAGTTTTTGTAGGTAGCAGAGTTTAATTGAATGTAATTTATTTGAAATATTAATTGAAGGCAGATTGCTTTCACTGAGTGACAACAACGCTTGTTTAAGCTGTACATAATTTTTATAATTTCCATATTCTTTTCAGAAAGTTGGAAAATGCCAGATTATATGTGGTGCACAATTTGCTGAAGCTTTTATGAAGCTGGGGGGTTACATCCTTCCTATATACGCAGACAAATTCAACTCTACTTGGGAAGAGTTGTTGTGTTTGATGCTTTATTCTTTGACGTACCCTGGGGGTATAATAATTGTGTAAATTTTCCAGCTTCAGAGGAAGCATCACAAAGGATGTTCTAATAGATGTCCTGCTTGCCATCAGATGTGCTTTCAGTAAGAAGATGACAATATCAGGTGACCAGTGGTGAGATGCTTCCAGTTTAACAACTGGTTCAGTGATTCCGCGCTTTGCTATGCGCGTGTGCAGTTTTACAGATACTAACCTTCTGTGTTACTGCTTGGGAATAAAACAGCTGAGGCACAGCAATCTGGTCTGCTGTGCCAATCAGCTGAGAAGATAAAGGTAAGTAAAGCGCAGGGGTGGGGGGCCAGGCCGACCTGATCGTTGGAGCTTCGAGTTCGCCTGAACCGGTCCAAACCAGTAGAATCCCACCCCTGCAGGTGACTTGCTGGAGATAGATGTCGGGCTGTGTAGAGAAGCCAAATCTGAAACATTAAGGTTTTTAAGAAGAGATTAGTTAGCCATTTGTCCAGAATGGTACAGGTTCTCCTGGTTGAGTTGGGGCTTGGACTAGAAGACATCCAAGATACCTTTCAACCCTGTAATTCTGTATTCTGTATCAGGAGAATTCAAATTTATGTTATGTTAAGAGAAAAAAATCACTGCCATAATGGCTCTTCTAACCTCAATGGCAGCAGAGAGTTGGTGAGGCCTGAAATAAGCACCTTTATCAACTCTTTTAAAGCACCTTTTTCAACTTTCAGTTAAAAATATTATCGTTGTTGTTGTTTTGCGTAGAAGCAAGTGATCACCCTTCAAAATACAATAACATATTCTTGTTAGCATCTGCATTTCAAATAGAGATCCTGAGATTAATTATGGCAAGTAACATTCAAAAGGGGGTCGGGGGATGGGGGAAGGAAGGTTTCTTCCTGGAGCTAATAAAAAGGGGTTTCCTTCTTTTCCTTCTCAAGCAAATAAAGGGAAATCTTCATTTTCTTTATCTTGTCAAATGGCTGGGAGAAATTCTGGAATTTCTACAGGCAAGAGATTTATATGTTTATCAGAGATCCACAAAGATGTCATATATTTTTTCTTCATGTTTTTCATTTACTTGCTGTTTTTCTGTGGTGACATTGACATAATATTAAAAATAAGGCATCTGATACTTAAACTGTATTTTAATGCAGAAAAGTACAAATAATTTTTTTAAAAGGTGCTCCTCTGACAGAAGGAGAAAGGAAGGAATAGGGCGTATAAAACTATGACAATAACTTGGGAAGGAGAGAGCCAGTTGGGCGTAGTGGTTAAGCTTTGGTGGCATGGGGGTTAGAATGCTGTATTGCAGGCTAACTCACTGTTCAATGCCAGCACTGATTCGATTGTCACCAGCTCAAGGTTGACTCAGCCTTCCATCCTTCTGAGGTCAGTAAAATGAGGACACAGATTGTGACTCTGTAAACCACTTAGAGAGGGCTGTAAAGTACTGTGAAGCAGTACATAAGTCTAAGTCCTATTGCTATTAAGGCACCCAACTAGAAACTGGAAGACTGTGAGTTCGAATCCCATCATAGGCACAAAGCTAGTTGGGTGACCTTGGGCCAGTCTCTCAGTTCTAGGAAGGAGGCAATGGCAAACCACTTCCAAAAATCTTGTAAAGAAAAGTACAAGAACTATTTGAAGGTGCACACACACACGCATACGCACACACCTTTGGGAAGTAGTTTCTCTTTATACTTTCTGATTTTCATATGCCATCCCCTTAGCTGCTTCAACGTTTTGCATGCAAACGCCTATGTGGAAAAACCTCATCTGAAAGCTCCTTTAATTTTCCTTGTCATTTTGCAAAGTTAGCTGTAGCATAGATTACAACTGCCAAAGTACAAAGGGCTTTTTGTCATATAAATACTTATATTGTTCTTTATGTTAGAATTTTCTGTAATTTTCTGTCATCAACCCAAAAGCACTGACTGATGCTTTCTAAATGTAGATCTAAGACTTTTCAATAGGCAAGAGTTCTTAGATAGACTGACATTGTGGCTTCTCATAATGAGGCAATTCACTGCGGTTAGGGATGGTTCATATTAATATTTCTCTATTGTTTCCAGCTGTTTGATGTGTTTGATGTGATGTGTCCACAATTATTAAGTGCTATTGTAACTGAAGCGGTCTCCCACTCTAGCAGTCATGCTGGTTAGTGATTACTCAAAACTTAGAAGGGAAGAAGGGTATAAATTGAGGAAAGAAAATTAAAAACTAAAAAATTTAGGGCAGGAGCTAAACTGATAAAGCACCAGGAATAATCACATGGGAAAAAGTCTCTGTCAGGTCTGCCATCTTCAGTTGCTTTGCTTTGCTTTGCTTTGCTTTGCTTTGCTTTGCTTTGCTTTGCTTTGCTTTGCTTTGCTTTGCTGGCATCCTGCCATAAACTGAAAGAGAAGAGGGAAGGAATTTTGGGAAGCTTGGGCTGGAAAGAAGAAGATAGATGAATGGGGCAAAGGAAACAAACTGACAGGAACCATAAGTGTCAAACTGGAATAATCTAGCCGCCAAGAACACCTGTCCTGGAAACAAAGTATGAAATTGCTTCAAGAAGAGTCCAACTTCAAAGCAGTTTCCCAAACATCAAACCAGGATGCTATTGGACACTATTGAACTGGTCAAGGCGGGGTGCGGTGGGCAGGGGAAAATTGTAACCTTGGGAATAGTTAGATCTAGCCTCGCTTTCACTGCAACCACTGATTTTTAGTAAAAGAACCTGTCACTTGAACCAAATGGAGTCGAAGGTCTTTCTTTCTTAAAGGATTGGACTGGGACAGATCTGACAGTCTCATTGAGTTCTGCAGAATTCACTGAACATATGTCCATGGTGCTGTGCTCTTGGTGTAATATTTACTAATAATATGATTCTACATTATTTCGATTCATCTTCCTCATGATAGAATAGCAACCTCACTTTCTGGGCACTTTTCAGTAGGTAGTGACAGTGATTCTAACAATGGTGAGAAGTGACAGCAGGATTCAATTTCATCAGTGATATACATTCACTTAGGCGTGCCAGTTCTTTAGCAGAATGAAGTTCCTAGTCAGTATTGTGACAGATGGACATGATCTCTGCATTAATTGCCTTATTTTTGCACACTTCTTGCTTTATAGCAGATTTTATAGTCATTTCTACCTTTTCTCTGTTCTGCAAGATTTGTGGGAGATTTTCCATTCATCTTTGGGAGAAAAAATAAACCCTCCAAAAACAAAGAAAAAAAGGCAAAGCTATCTATCAGTTGCTATCTGATGGGGTTGAGTGGGAGCAAGATATACAGCTGCTGACAATGGTTTGTCTGCAGACTGAGTATAAAAACATCCAATGGATTGGAGAAGAAAGCTTGGGTCATGAAAGAGTGCCCCCTTCTGATATATTTCTTTAATTTCATCTGGGCTCAGTTGGATTTCTTTCCATCTTGTTTCCTTAGGTTTTTGAGGACCAAAATAAACATTTTATCACTGTAAGAAATAGGATCAAGCTATTTATTAATGGTAAAATAATAATGTGTGATCCGTCATAGTTTATCACATGATACAGCTAGTCCTCAACTTACAACTGTAATTGAGACCGGCATTATGGTTGTAAGTCCTGCTGATTATTTAGTGGATCATCACATGACTGACCTGATTTTATGACCATTTTTGAGTTACGGTCACTAAGCAAATCCACTGTCCTCAGTGGGAATTGGTTTGCTGAAAACCAGAAGTAAATGTAAAAAAAAAAAATTGCAAATCACAGTCATATGACTACAGAACACTGCAAATAGCCTGTAAATGTGGACCATTTTCTGAGCACCCAAAATACAATAATGTGACTATAAAGGAGGCCCAGTCATGGGAACCCTGAATCTGTGTCCTAAGTACCTTTTTGTGGATCCATCATAATTCTGAAAGGTAGCTAAGCAATTAAGTTGAGGACTACCTGTACCGAAGTTACTAACACAACATCAGTGAGTCTTGTTCATTCCCAACAGATCCATATGAGACTTCTTGATTGCAGAATCAAAGCTTTGGAATTCAGGAAGAGAGTTTGGCCCTTGGCCTCATATTTTGTTCTTTTCTCAGAACTTGGCTGCTTTGTTAGAACAATAACTGATGATTGGTTATTATTGCTTATGACTTTCAACTATTCCCACCATTTTATTTGTTTAATATTTTAAATTATATTGTTGGATTTGTTGGACTATTTTGTTTTAATTCCCTGTCTTGTTTTTAATGAATACAGAATACCAGAGTTGGAAGGGAACTTGGAGGTCTTCTAGTCCAACCCCCTGGTCAAGCAGGAGACCCTATACCCGTGATGGCGAACCTATGGCACGGGTGCCACAGGTGGCACACAGAGCCATATTGGTGGGCACGCAAGTGTTGCCCTAGCTCAGCTCCAGCGCGCATGCACGCACTGGCCAACTGATTTTCAGGCCTTCCGGTCCCACTGGAAGTTAGGAAACTGGCTGCTTCCTGCCTCCGAAAGGCCTCTGGGGGGATGGGGAAGGCTGTTTTTGCCCTCCTAGAAAGCCTCTGGAGCCTGGGGAGGGGGAAAAACGGGCCTACTGGGCCCGCCATGCCATCGCGTGCCAAAAGCAGGGAGAAGTGTGTGTGTGTGTGAGTCACATGCACATGCGCAGGAGGGCAGGGTGCATTGAATTATGGATGTGGGCACACGCACCTGTGACCCCCCACGCTCCCCACGCTTTTGGCACGCGATGGCAAAAAGGTTAGCCATCACTGCCCTATACCATTTTAGACAAGTGAGTGTCCACCCTCTTCTTAAAAACCTCCAGTGATAGAACACCCCCAATGTCTTAAGGCAAGCCATTCTACTGGTTAATTCTTCTCACTGTTAGGAATTTTCTCCTTAATTCCAGGTTGCTTCTGTGAAGTTTCCAAAAGATGTCAACTTGCAAGCTACAAGTTGTCAGCTTCTCTCCTTGATTTCCATCCATTGTGTCTTGTCTTGCCTTCTGGTGCTTTGAAAAATAGGTTGACCCCCTTCTTCTTTGTGGCAGCCCCTCAAATCAGCCGTCTTGAACACTGCAAGGTGGAAAGGTGAAATTTAGATTTCCTGCTAACCTGGCAAATAAACAAATCCATGGTAAATGGAAAAGAATCCCTAGAAATTCAAAATATAAGATTAATTCCTCTCTAGACAAAGCCAGGATACCACAAGGCAACACAGAACAAATTGAAAGGACAAAAGGGAATAGGGGCAAGATTAAGAAAACCGTCTAAAAGAAGAAAACTATTAAACTATCTAATAGTTTAATATTAAATAGCTGTCAGGAAAGACAGTGGTACTTGGTGGCCCTCACTGACCAGGCACCGTTAGTCTAAAAATACTTCTTGTTTAAGCCTTCTCATCAATATTGCATTAGCTCTAACAGCTTTCAATCATTAGGGGAGCCAAGAAAAGAGCTCTCCTGGGGTGGTTGGGAAGAAAGCCCCATCAATTAATAGCAGATCTCTTTGATTGGGCTGGAGAGTCACAGGATTTTTACTCTGTGTGGAGAAGTCACAGCAGGTGGGAAGTGTGCTTTCTTGCCCAGCAGTGTCATGCAAATGCCAATGGCATAGACCATGGGCCAAGGTCAGCACCAACGAAATTAATTAGAATGCAAGTTCAAAGGGCAGAAAGGTGATAAGAATAAATGCCACTGATAGAAGAGAGAAGAAAATAATTCCTGACTGAATAAAGGAGGAGTCCCTGCAGGAACTGGACACATTTTTAACTATTGCCTGTATGATTCTGATCGTTGTAGTTATAAACTCATCACAGCATCTGAATATCTTTTCCAAGGCCATCAGTTCTATTTTACCAAGTGTTAACCTGTGCCATATTTCTTGACTGCTTGTTCCTTTACTGTTAATGGTTGATCCTAAAAGGCAGAAACTATTCATCACTTCTGTATCTTCATTGCCAATTTTAAAGTTTGTTATAGCCTATCTATGTGGTTTCCTTGGTAAAATGTAGGAGTAGTTTGCTATTACCTTCTCCCCAGTGGTGGGTTGTTACCGGTTCTACCCAGATCAGCGAACCGGTAGCGGCGGCAGAAGGCTCCGCCCACCCACACCGGATGCTTCTGTGCATGCGCAGAAGCATTGTGTGCACACAAGCGAACCAGTAGTGATGGGTTTTGCAACCCACTGCTGTTTCTCCCACTTAGAAGGAAGTGATGCCTTTATAATTAGAAGTTCTCACCTGCCTCTAGCATCTTCAGGTATCAATGTTGCCCAATAAACATTCCTTCTTGTTTTAGTGGGGTATTTGGGATGACCTTCATGTCTTGTGTGACCTTGCTGGTATTATATACTCTTGAGATATATTCTTGGCATTTTTAATCATCGTTGCCTACATGTTATAATGAAGGTAGCACCGTGATGGTGAGCCTATGGCACGCAGAGCAGGCATGCCAGCTGTTGCCAGTTGCTCTTTCGGGTTCCGATGCATGCATGCACGCCAGCCAGCTGGTCTTCTCAAGCTGAGCTTCTGGTTTCCAGTGCACGCATGCAGTGCCAGCCAGCTGGTCTTTGCGCATGCATGCACACCAGAAACTGAAAGACCAGGTGATTGGCATGCATGTGCATGCCAGAAACCGGAAGTTCAGCTACCCAGTGTGCACATGTGCATTGGGGAGCTGCTCTTCCAGTTTCTGGTGCTCCTGCGTGCATGTGTGTGTGTTCCCGTTTCGGCACTCAGTGCCAAAAAAGTTTGCCAACACTGAAGTAGCATGACAGGACTTGAGGGAGAGTAGATAAACTTATGACACCCTTTCTCCACCCAGACTTAATCAAGTCATTTATATGGTATTGTCTTTTAGTACAGGTAGTCCTCAACTTATGACCACAATTGAGCCCAAAGTTTCTGTTGCTAAGCAAGATAGTTGTTAAATGAATTTTGTCCCATTTTATGACTTTTCCTGCCACAGGTTGTTAAGTTAGTAACAGAGTGATTAAGTGAATCTGGCTTTCCAATTAACTTTGCTTCTCAGAAGGTCACATAAGGCAATCACAGGACTCCAGGACACTGCAACCATCATAAATATGAACCAGTTTCTGCACGTCCAAATTTTGATCACGTGACCATGGGGATGCCGTAATGGTTATAAATGTGAAAAATGATCATAAGTAACTTTTTTCAGTGCCATTTTAACATCAAGTGGTCACTAAAAGAATGGGTGTAAGTCGAGGACTTCCTGAATCAATACTGAACCACCAAAACCAAAGAAGCTAGTTCCACTCCACACTTCCTATAGTCTGAGTACTACCAGAAACAAGTAAACTATTCATTGCTTGAGATATGTACGAATAAGTTATAATTAGTTCCTCCTTCCAACGTTTAACTGCCAATGTCGAGTGATATTTTGACTGTCTCATCAAAATCCAATGGCTCTGTTAGCATGTAGAGAATTTTGAAACTCCCTATTGCTGAGAGTCAGGTATCATATATCAATGGATTAGTGGTGGGTTGCCCCCAGTTCGGACTGGTTCTATAGAACCAGTAGTAAAACCCGGAGGGAGGCTCCGCCTACCGACCCTGACATCATCAGAACACTTCTGCGCATGAGCAGAAGAGCGCACGCGTGGCCCTGTTGCAAACCGGTAGTAAAGGTAAGTAGAACCCACCCCTGCAATGGATGTATTCCAAGCAGCAAGAAAGAATGCATTTTGAAATGACTATTTCAGAATTACCTTGGGAAGTATACCATCTTCCTCATGGACATGACGTTCAACCTCCCCGTTGGTGTTCACAGTATGTTGAGGGAAGGAAACTAGAAGAGGAATCAATAGTATCAACTTGATGAACCTAGGAAACTTCTCTACCATTGCAAATAGAGATATAGAAACAGATAGGTAACAAATATTTTTTTAAGAAACTGTGCATGTCTGCCTGTCATCTTGCCTAATATAGGAAAAACTAGTCTTTGTATTTAAGTGACTAAAGAATTCCCTCTCTTTCTCTGACTCATGTTTTTCTCTTTTCAAGATAGTATTTAGGAAGGCTTTTCTATTTAAGTATTTCTTAATAAATCTTTTTACTTCAAACTTTTTACCATTTATAGGTGGGCTAAATCTATACTTAGCATTCCAGATGACAACATTATGAACATCTTTTTTTGAATACATCTTGTTAAAATTCAAATATTCAACAACATAAAAGAACAGGTAGCTGCAGTAAGAACTCCACACTTTTGAAAATGTTGTAGTCTTCATTTCAGTTTCCTTTGGTACTGTTTATTTTTAAATGCAGCAGTAGCAGCTTTTTATGCCGGACAAATATACTTCTTTTGCATTATCAGAAATTGTATCCCAATTATCTTTTTATAGGCATATTAATTTATTTGGCTAAGTGGAGATTTTGGTTTGGCAAATACAAAAATGGAGTTGCAGCCTAATTTGTTCCTCAGACAATTCTGTCAACATTCAAATATCCTCTAAGCATAAACAGAATTTCATCTATGAGCAACAGTTTTACCAGATCAAACAGGAGAGGCAGGTAAACAGTGGAATGCTTTAACACTGAAGAATTGGGGGGGGGTGACTCTTAAAAAAATTGGATGGTACATCATAATTTACTGTAGCATTTTATTATGCTTAATGCAGCAGAAGTGTAAGCAGGACTTAGAAGAAATAAAAAACAATTCTATTCTTCTCTCAACAGCAATATCAGTGTGATGGTAATTACTTACTTGTTGCTTCATTGTGAATGTGAACAATTCCAAGGTTGTTAATGTGCCATCAGAGAAAATAAAATTACATATTCAATTTATTCCACTCAAAGACAAATTGCCAAGGAGGAAATTTAGACTTTATTGGCCCTTAGATGGTAAAACGGTGATAACAAAGGAACAAAGAGAGAAGCTAATAGTCAATCAGTTAAAACTCGGCCCTCAGTTTTAGGCGTCCCACATAATGTAAGTCCATTGGTTATTCGTTTCAAGATTTCGGTGGTGCTCACTGTTTTGTCGTGGCTGCTAGCTTCGTTCATTTGTTTCAAAGAAATCTAACATGGAACAGCGGAAAAGTTCAAAAGGTGATCTTGATAGACTCCTGCCTCTCAGCTTCATCTACTTCACATGATTCAAGACAGGATAAAAGCCATGATGTAGTGATGAAATTCTGGGATGAGACAGGAAAGAAGTTGAAGAAATAAGTGCAGATCACATTCCTCAAAGAAAGCAGCACAGAAATGCTATGGAGATTGAAGTTGCTGAGGAAAACTCATTTGTAATCTCTATGTAAATTTAGAGATGATATTTGATAACCAAAGAAACTTGGTTTAAAGTAAGATGTTTCTGCTCATCACCCAGAAAGCCAGAAACTTCCAGTACAAGTCCATCATTTGTTCGTTCCATATAAACTGTAAAAACTTCATTCAGTTTTATTAATTGGGAGCTGCCCAGAGTTGGTTGGAGATGGGCAGAGGTGGGATTTACTGGTTTGCACCGGTTCAGGTGAATCTGTTCTTAACTTTTTACCCAGTTTGGAGAATGGGCTACTCCAGTGGTGGGATTCAGCCAGTTCACACCACTTCGAGCCGTTTGGCAAACTGGTTGTTAGAAGAAATCATTAGGGCAGAGAACCGGTTGTTAAATTACTTGAATCCCACCACTGGG
>JANHZT010007954.1:20254-30506 GCA_032468215.1 Stegonotus admiraltiensis | reverse complement strand
CAAGGATCAAACAGTTTTTTTTTTTGCATTACAAGATAGATAGATAGATAGATAGATAGATAGATAGATAGATAGATAGATGATTGATAGATGATAAATGATAGATAGATAGATAGATAGATAGATAGATAGATAGATAGATAGATAGATCGATAGATGATAGATAGGTAGATAGATGATAGATAAATGATAGATGACAGATGATTGATAGATAGATGATAGATAGATAGATGATAGATGATAGATAAATGATAGATGATTGATGATTGATTGATTGATAGATGATAGATGATTGATGATTGATTGATTGATAGATGATAGATGATAGATAGATAGATGATAGATAAATGATAGATGATTGATGATTGATGATTGATAGATAAATTAGATAGATGATAGATAAATGATAGATGATAGATAGATAGATAGATAGATGATATAGATGATAGATAGATAGATAGATAGATAGATAGATGATATAGATGATAGATAGATAGATAGATAGATGATATAGATGATAGATAGATGATAGATAGATAGATAGATAGATGATATAGATGATAGATAGATAGATAGATAGATAGATAGATGATATAGATGATAGATAGATAGATAGATAGATAGATAGATAGATAGATAGATAGATAGATGTGCACACACACACACACACACATCTACCTCTTTATGCACCCTTTCTTTTTATCTTGTGAAAGCTTCATTTGGATATAACAGTAAACGCTCAAAATCCAATATAAAAAACATCTGTCTGCTTCAGCTATTTTTAACTATCTAAACTTATCTACTCTAAGACTGAAATAGTTGCAGAACCAGGAAAGAAAAACTAAGACCAGGAAAGAAATCCATTTTGAGTTAAAATAGCTGGACGTTGAACATGCAAAAAAAGAAAAAAAAAGACAAATAGGGCCCAGCATAGAAGGTGTCAAATGATCGCTGCTGCCTGTAATAATTTATGATGAGTTTCATAAGTAGTTTGTGAAACTCAAATGTTTCATTAAAAACTTGCAAATTGCAACAGGGTATTTGATATTTGTGCTTATCACTGAATTTACTCTCAGTCAGTATTAATACCTACTGGTGTAAGCCTGTTGGTATAATAGGTTTATACTAATACCCTTAGGTTATATGAGGGTTTTTTTTCAATTAATGGTAAACTGTCTCTGTAAAATAGATTCCTTTTGCTCTTTGAGGGAAAGGATCCTTACCAGTGGTGGGATTCAGCCAGATCGCACCACTTCAGGAGAACCGGTTGTTAACTTTCTGAGCAGTTTGGTGAACTGGTCGTTGGAAGAAATCATTAGGGCAGAGAACTAGTTGTTAAATTATTTGAATCCCACCACTGATCCTTACTATTAATCTACTTACATTACTAGCATTCAAGATTCCCCAAGATTACTCCTTTCCCAGTTGCTTTCTTCCCTTTAGCAATGAAACCACTACAAAGGCCAGGAGATGCTTTTTTTTTCTTGGCTAGAAGCTTTTTTTAAAATAAAAAATAAAAACAACCTTCAACACACAGAATACTTTAGTAAGTGTTTCCCACTCTGCCTGAGGTCTGTTGTTCCCAATAAATGCAGCCAAGCACATTTTTTTTTAAAAAAAGAATCTTTCTTCACTTGGCTTATGCTTGTGCCTCAAACAAGGAGGTCTTTCTCACTTGAAAACTTTCTGTAAATGTCCAGTAAAAGCAACGCGATCAGCTGGTCCTTCTGTTTATTTGTAAGCCAATCCCATTTCACAGAAAGAAAAACACACCTGTCTACATCAAACTGATGCATAAGCATGAATTCTGTTAACAGGAAGAGGACTGTCTGCTTCTGTGAAGCATGTTCTCCTGCATTCCCAGAAATTTTTGCTGAGGTGGTCAGTTTCTAAAGTGAGAGTCGATGTTGTTTTTCCTTTGATGGGTTAGGATGCAGGCTTTATCTCAGGAAGTTTAAGATAACACTCCGTCCAGGAAGAATGCCTGGAAAGCATTTGGCTTTAGAGAAACAGAGATCAAATTTGTGAAATGCTTTATACTGGATTACCTAGAAATTCAGAGAAGGTGCAAGTTTTTGAGTTTCACACCTCTCTTCGTCAGGAAAATAACACAAATATTCAGATGAGGAAAAGAAATAGAACAAGCTATTAATCCAAGTTTCTTTCAATCCAAGTTACTTCTGCAGACAAAGGACAAGGTTGGTTGCTAATTAGATTTCCCCCTGGGCACAAGAGACATGTTCTTGCTCATTGCAAGATTACACAATATGCATATGTCATTCAACTAAAAACGAAATCTGCATGATTCATAAAATCACCCGGTTGATAACTAACTGTACTGGGATTTTTTAAAAATGTGGGCACACAAGTGACACTGGAAGAAGGTAAGTACAGAAGTGGTTCTGCCTCAGCCTGTTGCTGAACTCCTTATTTATCCAAGGAAAGGGCTTTTTTTTTTTTGCGACTCAGTCATAACCTTGAAATCAAGCGAAGTCTGCATTCATAAGAATGTTCACTTCAAAGCTAACGCCCTCAAGATCAACAGGAGTTACTTGAGAACCACGATGTTTTCTTTATGACAGTTTCAGGATGAGAATATTATAGGCTAATGAACCACTTCTTTTCAGAAATCTTACATGCACAATAAAGCTTCCCCACATTCCAAGTCCCTAGGGCCTTTTCTGTGCCCCACTCTCTTCAAACATGAACTGTCAGTTGAGTTTCTTTGATTAGACACACCAAGTGGGATAATGTTTCAATATTTCATGAAAGCCCTTCCATGCGCATTGCCTTTTCTCAGCCAGCACTTCCCCATATTAAAAAATAAACTTTTGCCTTCAAAAATAATTTAGGCCATTAAGCAGGGTAATCCCTATTATTCAAAACAGTTATATTGTTCAAAGACACAAAAGCCAAAAGGAAAAGAAAATATTCAGTGGGCAGCCTTAAGCAGGCTTATAATAAATAGTTCTTTGTATCTTAACAAAATCAGTACACATAATTGAATGGAAAGTCTTGATGTTATGGCTCATTAGAGAAGACCTGGGGGGAGGGGAGCAGAGACAAACTGTGGTAATTTGGGGCCTGAGAAACTTCATTTATACTAGCAAGAGTGAATGTAGAATAAGAAGATCAAAGGTGTTCCAGTGTTTCTCAACCTTGGCAACTTTAGGAGGTATGGACTTAAACTTCCAGAATTCCCCGGTCAGAATTCTGAGAATTGTAGTTCACACTTCCTAAGGTTGCCAAGTTTGAGAAACACTTCTCTAGTCCAACATATTGTTTGTCACACACAGCCAGATGTTTCTGACATCAGTCAGATGTTTTTGGGATGCCTGTAAGAAGGACATGGAAACAAGCATTCTGTTGGTTTGGCATCCCAGCCACTGGTATTAAGAAGCAATTTGTTTCTACAACTGGAAGAAACATCTAGCTACCATTCATAGGTTAACCATACACAGAGTTCACAATTACTTCCTTTGGCCTTTTCTGCCCACCATACAGTTTTATATAGAGTGATACCAGTTTTCGGGGGAATGAGGGCCACTGTCTGTATCCATTTTTTCCCAGGAAACACTTAACAGTTCGATCAAATTGCTCTTCAGTTCCCTTCATTTCTAGCATTCAAATATTCGTTGTTTTCATTCATTTGGGTTGCTTTTTTCAGCACGGTTTCCAGTTCCACAGTATCACTAGCCAATGATATTGTTGAACAGTGTTCAAAGCACAATCGTATCACAGACTTATATGAAAGCTCTGCAGTATTGACATTTATTCATTTATCTATCTATCTATTTATTTATTTATTTCAAACCCCCCAGTGTGAAATTGGTCTTTATATATATATATATAGCAAACGCACATTAGGCTATTCCATTGAGCTTCTCAATCTAAACCCAAGAATCTTTCCCTGAGGGTGAATTCCAGCTCAGATTCTACATGCATTTTTGTGACAATGTGTTCCCTTTACATTTGGTGAAACTGAATTATATCTGCCATTTTAATGCACCTCACCCAACTACTACCTCTGCCTTTGGGAAGTTCCTTTACATCCTTTTGTAATTTATCACCCTAGGTAATTAGTGCCATCGATAACCTGTCCAAATTCTCTCAGACTCTAAGCAATTAGTATTCAGGCTGAAAAATAATAATCTCAGGACAAACCATGAATAAATCCACATTTTTATGCCTTTGTTGTACAAACTGTTCCCGTTTTTTAATTAGCTACAGTTTGCTGTAGTTAGCGAGCCTTTCTTCCTATTTCATGACAGCTGAGTTGGCAAGGGTCATTATAAAAAAAAACCTTCTGGATACTCAAACAAACCATTACTGCTATTAATTTGGTTTATATGCCAACTTTCTCTTCAAAATGATCGGGCAAGGGAGCTTTTCTAAAGTAGGGAGGAGTGCATTCCATGGTCTGAAAGCAACTCAGAAGAAGGTTCTCCCTCCTGTGTCCCATTAGGACTCTGAAAGTCAATGAGATTCTTCATAGGAGATGTGGCTCCTTGGGAAAGTCATGTAAAGGTTAAGATCTTCAATTCTACTCGAAAGGTATTTGGAAACCAGTGCAGAATCCTTCAGCAATCTGGCCTCTTGCACCAATTAGCAATTTCTGGACATTTCTGATCATCTGACAGTGAATACAGTGCAGTCATCAAGACAGGAGCAGTGGTGGGATTCAAAAAATTTTACTACTAGTTCTGTGGGCATGGCTAGGTGGGCGTGGCTTGGTAGGCGTGGCGGGGCAGGATACTGTAAAATCTCCATTCCCTCCCCACTCCAGGAGAAGGTTACTGCAAAATCCTCCCGATTATGCATCCATTTCCTCCCGATCAGCTGGAACTCGGGAGGCAGAGAATAAATGGGGGCGGGGCCAGTCAGAGGTGGTATTCACCGGTTCTCCGAACTACTCAAAATTTCCACTACCGGTTCTCCAGAATTGATCAGAACCTGCTGAATATCACCTCTGGACAGGATGTGACCAGGCCATGGATACCTTCTTCCAAATTCAAACCAATGAGGGAATAACTTCAACTGGTGCATTAACCCTAGCTACAGTACAAATGTTTTTTGGGTTTTTTTGCCATAACAACAGTGGTGGGCTGCTAATGGTTCGCACCGGTTCAGATGAACTGGTAGCAGCAGCGGCAGTAGGCTCCACCCACCCACCCGGACATCATCAAATACAATCTGCGCATGTGCAGACAGGGTGCACGCACGAGCAAACCGGTAGCAAAGGTAAGTGAAACCCACCCTACATAACAACTCTATCAGAATAAACAACTCCAAGTCACAAGTCTGTTTTTCCTTTAATATTAACAACGGACAGGCAATGGCCTTTCCCACATGCCTGTAGACATTTTCACAGAAAAAACAAGTACTGCATATACGTATGTGCATAAAGACACATATAAAGAACTGAGCATCTTTGAGAATGAGGTTTTTACTTCCGGATAAATGGGTAGAGCAAGAGTATGAACTATCTTTTTGAGAAAATTGGTGTAGCCTTTTGCTAATATGTTTCATGAATAATAATTGCTTCCTTTCCTTCTTAAGTAAGGAAGCATATATTGTGAAGCTCTCCATTACGCATGTATATCTTTTCCCTACAAGGCAATCTATGGGAGACAATCTCAAATTCATTTTCAACTCAGGGTCAGATGGTCTGGGCCTCGAGAATAACAATCCAATCAAGAAGCAATAAAATATTTTTCATATTTAACATAATCAAAACACGCTTTAAAATATTATTTAGTTATTTATCCATGATAAATTTCAGTATAGTTTTCTCAGCATGTCTCAATCCAGCTCCAGAAACAGAACCTCATACTAAAGCAGGATATATCACACAGGGCCTTTCCCTACTGCTGAAATGAAGCACTACATGCTTCTCTTTGAGTCTGCATGAAACTATCCCACTGTCTGTTCTGAATCATTGTTGGATCATATTGCCTTACCATTATATGTGTGCAGGATATAATAAGCAAACTAATTTGTTTATTCCTCTGGCTGTTTTGCCCTCTCTCTGCCAGTCATAGAACTGCTGAGGACTGGGGGGGGGGACTCTGAATGCAGGAGATTGTCTATCAACTCTAGACTGTGAAAAATGGGCCTACCAGAAGTTTGGGTCTCCAGAGGGCCTCTGGAGCCTGGGGAGGCTGTTTTTGCTTGAGGAAAGCCTCTGGAGCCTAGGAAGGGCAAAAACGCCCCCTGGCCTTGGTGCAGGAGGCGATTGAGCCATGCCCACAATGGCCATGCCCACCCAGCAACCAGACAGAGAACCCCTTCAAATTTTTGAATCCCACCCTGGATAAGGGATCCAAAATTAAATTACTTATCATGCTGCCAGCTGGATAGCCTACTGTTGTTTCACAATTCTGACTCAAGTCCACGGCATTGGATGACTTCTTCCAGAGGTTTTATATAGATGTTAAAGAACAAGAAAAATGATCAACCCTTCAGATACCACTAAGCTGACTTCTCGATCCCCAACATACTTTGAGGAAGGAACAGAAACACTATAAAACAGGGCCTCCGATTCTCATAGACCAGCCTTTCATAATCTCATTATCCTTTGACATAATTTTCAGGTTTCAGGGAATCCTGCATGAAAATTATACAACAAAAAACCAAAAATGTCACTTCCATTTTTCTTCTAACCTACACGATCCATGTTTTACAATATTTAAAACAACAGGAAAGCAACAGAGCAGCAGCTGAATCACAGTGTGTAAAAATTTCCACCCCTGCAAGCACTGTGGTGTGTCAAGTTCAAAAAACAATGTTTTTTTTAATCACAATCTCTCACAGAAACCACTGCTTTTGAAATCCCAGTTGGGAAAAGCTATAGACAGTCTGGTAAATACCACGCTCAATGGCATCAAAATCCAAAGTCTAATAGGACCAAGGGGGACATACTATCCTATCCAGATCCCTGCACAGGTCATCCAAAAGAGCAACTAATGCAATCTCTGTCCCTTATCTGAATCTGAATTTGACTGTCCAAGTGCCGAAATAATCCATTTATTCTAGACTGTTGAGGCATTGGTCTGCATATACAGATATAATTAAGTCAGAAAGTCATTTTTGTTCCCTGTTTTAAAGGTCACATCCATGTGCATTGAGTGATATTTACCATGGAGAAAGCAAACATTTATATTTCAGATACAGATGGTTTGAATGAGACATTTCCTTAATCACTGGTGGCTAAAGTTGAGTTTTTATCCTCTCAGACCCTGCATGCTGACATCATGTAGTCTGCAGAAGATGTGAGGAGAACAAATCTGGTTCTTGGGACTGATGCAGTTTGCCACTACTCTTTTAGAGTGCACAAGAGTTGGGGAAAAATAATGTGTGATTCTGGACATTTACTTAAGAAAATGATTCTCGGCCCCGCTAGGCTCCCGGAGCGTATCCCGGAAAGAACACGCACACACACGTGGGTCTTTGATGTGGGTTTAATCGCCTCCAGCAGCTCTACTTGAAGCCAGAGTACCTCAGGCATGAAAAGTCAGCACTGAGTGCAGCCGCCACTCAGCACAATTTAAACAGTGCGCATCAAGCCAGCTTCCGCCGTGGAGGTCCCTAGCTGCATGCCCAGGACCCGCCACCAGCACCCGTGTGCCAGCCCAGACCCTCCCCCCCTTGTGGACATCAGGACGGTCCTGTCGCCGCTGGCTGCGAGGTGTCGAGGACATGCTGGTGGGTACTCGACAATGATAAGATCAGAAACTGTAGGCATACTTGATCAAAACTAGTAGCATGTCTGTGTTAGGTCTTTGAAGCAATTCTAAATCAGCTCCAAAACTGTTCGATCTCTTGACATTGACTGTGTTAAATGACTGAGCTAATTTATTTCTGGGTTGGCTATTGGGTATTTGAAGTTGCAGCAAAGTTGGACTTTATATTAGCATTATGGCAGTTCTACAGAGCTTATGGGCAGGTTTTTTTCCCACTAGGGGAAATCTTTCGTATTACTTCCTATTTCACAGAGATTTTTTTTCCAGTGCCTCAGAGAAATCATGGCTTCTTAGAGCTCAATATTTGTCCCTCATAGCAGCATTTCAAGGCAGGTAGTAGTGAAGGCAAAATTGCGAGGCAGCTTCAAATTGAGTTTGAGAGACTGGAGAATGTGGAAGTGGCCTAAAACTGTTTAGAAATATATTTTCTCAAAGCATTTCTGCAGCAGGAACAGGAACAATCAGAATGCATAGTTGGTCCAATTATTTGTTTGCTATGAGCAGCCAGCATGGTGTTCAAAGATGGTAGCCAGCATCAAGTGAAACTTCTAGAAACTGTGAACTGAAATGACTGGATGAACTTATCCGATCTGATAAATATGAATTTAAGCATGAATTTCATTACTAACCTAGCCATCCCAATTTAATTTATCATACCATTAAATCTTTGTATTTCATGGAAATAGCCTCTAGGATCAAATTAAAATGACATTACTCTGAGACTGAACATTAACAGAACAATCCAGGTATATCTAAGTTGGGAATCTACAGATCTACAGAAAAGCAGCAGAATCTTCATTCCCCCCCCCTCCTGTTTTTCACCTGTGGATATCTTTTTAAAACTATCCACAAAAAGATCTGAATTTAGCTTTGTTGTTTCCCTTGCTTTTAAATTAAGGATCATTATGGTTAAAGAGAAAGAAAGCAAAAATAGAATGATGCAATGTTATGCTCTGGGCTGCCATAAGCTTAGGGATAAGAGGGGGAAAAGGTTCAGCATCAAGTGTGTTGCAAACACACTGCCTTGTGCCATTTTTAACATTTGACTCTGACAGGTCGGCTTCCGGTTGGCGCAGCGGCAATCCGGATGGGGAATTAGCGGGGTTCCTCAGAGCCCCGCAAAAACCCCGTCTGTCAAGTCACCGCCAGCAGGTCTGTGGACCTACCCTGTCCTGGAGGGACAGGGGGATAG
Organism: Stegonotus admiraltiensis; assembly: GCA_032468215.1. Classification (NCBI taxonomy): domain Eukaryota; kingdom Metazoa; phylum Chordata; class Lepidosauria; order Squamata; family Colubridae; genus Stegonotus; species Stegonotus admiraltiensis. Next base: position 21,572 of record JANHZT010007954.1, on the reverse strand, counting down.
AGAGGGACCCTTGGTCAGCTGAGAGGAATGGGCAGGTTCCTCAGGGCCGGAGGATTGCCCTCTGCACCGGCGGCAGTGGATGCGGCAGCCATGGTGGCTGCCCCGAAGCTGTGGCAACCGGATCACAAGAATGTGCAGGAAGAGAGGAGGAGAAGCAGAGAGTGGAGGTGGGAGTTTGTTTGCCGGGTGAGTGGATATTACCCCAGGCGGGAACTGCCCATAAATGCTGGATTACAATAAGTTTGCCCCAGCCTTAACAGCGGCTGAGAACTATTGGGGCACAAAGATAAAAGACCTGTTGGTGGATAACGTGAATTACTGACTTCTTGGAAATGATTGGATTACAGATTTGGATATGTTGTCTTTTTTTTTCCTGGATAAATGAGATTGGACCATGTTTGAGAGAGAGGAAGGAGAAGAGGAAATAATTATGCCTTTAAAAGTAAAGAAAAAAGACAAGTGGAGATGGATAAAATGGCCGCCAGCTGAGAAGTGAAAGTGTAAATTCCAGACTGCTTTCTACATGAAAAGAGAAACTTTGTTGCTTGTTACTTAAACTTGACTATTTTGAGGAAAAGACTTAGACTTAGAGAACTTGACTCTGGATATATAATTTGTTCACTGGAGGATTTATTGAAGATTAGAAAGAAGAAATTAAATGGTATAATGAAAACTGAACTAATAAATGTGGCAATAAGAGAAGGTCGTGGCAACAAAAGAAGGACATGATGATACCATATATGGAATAGGTTCAGAACTAATTTTATAGAAGTTATAACTTTGATGACATTGAAATGGAAAAGAAATATATTTGGACAGATTGGAGAAAGGAATAATGGAATATATCATGTAACAAGATAACAAAATATCATACTTTGATTTAAATGAATGTAATGGTTTCTGGGTGAATGAACAATGTTAGGAGATACTTCTTTTTCTTTACTATGCTCTCCCTCTCTATCTTTTCTTCGTATTTTTTTTATTTGTTTCTTTTCCCCTCTCTATTTTTCTTAAACTATTTGACATTTTTCTTTCTTTTTTCTTCTTTCTTTTTTGTTATATTTCTACTCTCTTCCTTCTTTTTTCTTTTTTATCGTTTTATTTTTTATTGTAATTATTATTATTGCCACCACTCTCCTTTTTTCCATTATTACTATTATTTTTATATAAACATACAATTTGATTAAGAAATAAGAGCATAAATGATTGAAGGAAAACATGTTTCTTGGATGTTCTAATGCCTTTTTAAAATTTGAAATCTTAATAAGCACTATTTACAGATTTAATAATTTGGAAGAAAATGTTTTCCTTTTAAGGC
>JANHZT010007953.1:25428-38793 GCA_032468215.1 Stegonotus admiraltiensis | reverse complement strand
AGTCCACCTTAATCCTTTTCCCTTGCCACGTTACCAGCACCCCTTCTGGTATTAATATTTAGATTGGTTTGGTTTACTACTAATAAGTAGCTACATTTGGAATTTAAGGAAACAGTGTACTGGTTTACTTTTAGATTTTTTTTTTAAAAAAATAAGGGTATTTAATAGTATTAGTGAAGCCAGTTTGGTGCATTGTTAAGGCACCAGGCTAAAAAAAAAAGATACTGTGAGTTCTAGTCTTGCCTTAAGCATTACACCAATTAGATGATCTTGGCAGCCACTGTCTCAGTCCTAGGAAGAAGGCAAGAGCAAAGCACTTCTGAAGTCGTGCCAAGAAAACTGCAAAGGACTTCACCAGGCAGTTGCCAGGAATCAGCACTGATCTGTACACACACACACACTAGCACCACGGCTGCGCAAAAGAAAGACCGAAGCAAAAGTCTGGCATACAAGGAGAAGCAGACCTTCTAATAATTCTGGGTTCTAAACATGCTTTTTAAGCAAGTATTTGTATCTCAGATTAAGACATAAATGTGATCCATAGGACAATGGTGGTGGTGTCACATTTTTATATACTTGGACAGGGCTGTCTTAACGCATGGGCCCGATGGGCACTTGGCCGTAAGCCCCACGATCATATTGGCCCCATACTAATCTGTGTATGTTAACCCTTCAATGCACCTTGTATCATATAAATACAGCAACATATTTATTACATTTTACTGAATTTTTAAATTAATACTAACATGCATTAATAGAAATTAACACTGATTTTTTTCCGTAGATGATGAGACGAGCCCACATCTTTTTAATCTTTCAGCACTGATTTTGTTGGACATGCCAATAAAATAAATATATGTTTAATTTTATTGACCATTTACATTTTTAGTAAATGTAAATAGTAGTTTACAACTACTATTCCTGTGAGTAGTTGTCGTAGGGGCCCCAGTACACTGCTTTGCCCAGGGCCCATAATGCTGTTAAGACGGGCCTGACTTGCCAGTAAATAAGATTGTCTGCAATTAGAAAACAAGCATGACTTGAAAGGTTATAAGTATGTATATTTTTTTACTTGCACAGGCAATTTTTAAACATTATTTTCTACATAGGGTACTAAAACTGGCACTCATATCTGGATGGAAATTATATAGTCCACTAGCTTGAGGTTCTATCACCTTTGCAAAATTGTTAAATAGATACAGACCTTAGTGGCTGATTGCAGAAATACAGTCTTTAACCCTATAACTATCTGACAGGGGCTCATGTTCCATATCTACCTAAGATCTTCATTTGAGGACCTATGGCTGGTTCTCCTGCCAAACAAGTTAAGGACGGTGTTGTGGCATTAAGAGAAAGGGTTTTTCATTGATAGAGCCCCATTTCTAGAATGTCTTCCCTCAAAAGATTCACAAAGCAGATATATTGCAAACCTTGGGCTGATATTTTTTTGTCATTTTTTCCAACCATGTATGGATTTTAGTCCAGTATCTTTTGGCTTCTGCACACGTCCACCACATATGGTAATATGAACCTGGTATCTGATGACATTTTCAACATTTTTCAGATTTATTCTTGAACAGTCTGGCTATTCTCGTAGGGGGTAAATGCCACCTGTAAAACATCTTGTACAAATTTTCTTTACATGCAGTTGACATTGTCATTTTATAATTTTGCAACCACAATTTTTGCCACTTCTCTAAGTCAATCCCATGTCCAAAATTTTCCCCCCAAGCAATCATTGTTTCTTTAACTTGTTCTTCTTCCAATTTAACCTCTAATAAATATCCATATAGTTTTTTAATTACGTTTTCATCAGTACCTGGTAAAATTTTATCTAAATTAGTCAAGTAATTAGTCAGAAAATATTGAACAGAAAAAATTGAACAAAGAACAGAAAAAACAGATGAAAAAGTGGAGAATATACACCAAATGATGAAGAAATATGAAGACAGACTCCAAAAAATTGAAGAAAAGGGAGAACAAAGGGACAAAAAAATCAGGGCTGATTTTTTTTAATGGATGCTTCTAGACCATCACATTCTTTATTGTTCCTGTTATTACTGTGACTATATTTACAGCAGAATTTATTATTATTGCTGCTGTTGCTTTTACAGTTAGTTGTAGTTTAATGACCACAACTGACCATTAAGGAAAGTGAAACTGGGACTGTGCTTATGATGTTGTTTCAGCTTTCCTTTGCTGTAGACAACTGTGAAAATTGTAAATGTGAGGATTGGTCATAACGTTTTTTATCACTATCATTAACTGCAAATGGTTGTCAGCAGTATCCACAGGATTATTGTGGTTTGTCGCAATGACAAAATCAATATTGTGGTACTGTGTCATAAGTTGTACCCCTTGGAGACATGCATGCAACATTGCAATGCACACAGAAAAGGTGTGGGCTTGTACTGCAATGCCACAACACTACTTTTGTCAGTCTAATTCCCCGTCTCTTTCTCCAAATATTTCTGCTTATTGTCTGTGGAGATTTTCAGTCATTCAGGTCATGGTTGTCCCAAAGCCTTGGAGCCTTGGTGGCACAGTGGACTAAAGTGCTGTTAAAGTAGCACTTAGCTGCCAGCTGCCTGCAATTACTGAGAGTTCAATTCTCACCAGGCTCAAGGTTGATTCAGCCTTCCATCCTTCCAAGGTAGGTAAAATGAGGACCATAAATTGTGGGGGCAATAAGCTGACTTTGTATAAAATAGAACACTGCTTGGGGGGAGGGTGAAAGCCCTACTAAGCAGGTATATACAAAAGTATGAAGGCTATTGCTTAATGCATTGTAAGCCGCCCCATGTCTCCGGAGAAGGGCAGCATATAAATTGAACCAATCAATCAATCAATAAATGTGTTTTTTTAAGAGGCAACTGGACTTCCTTGTTTTTCTTTGAAGACATTTCGCTTCTCATCCAAGAAGCTTCTTCAGCTCAGAGCTTATTGTGTTGTATTCTTTGTTGGTTTTTCAAAGATAAGCACTATTTTTAATGGGGTTATAAACTGTTCACAGGAATGCTGGTTATTGATCAGTCAAGAAATATTGTAAGTAGGTAAAAATGAATGTATTCTTTCTTATAATGGACTAACAGGTAAAAGAATATACCAAATGGGTTAGGAAGGAATAACATTTTGCATTCATGCCACTGTTGAGCAACTCTGCATGGTATCTTCTCTAAAAGCAAATCATAGGTAAACATTTCCTTCCTCCACTCTAAACACCCAGAGCTTCTTCCTTCTGTTTTCCATTTGCCACTTTTTTTCCCTTCCTTCTCTTCATTGCATGAAACGACCTGGAACTGAAAACGCCATGGACAACTGTTTTATAATGCAGAAATCCTTATTCCTTCCTTTAAATTCTTGTAGGGTTGAAAGGCTGCTGAGAGCTGTGGATTACCGATGTCCTACAAATGTCTTGATTTTTTAAAAAATTCCTTGTATAACAGTTTTGAAGGATTTAAAAAACAAAACAGAATAAGTGTATGCCTCTGGAAAAAAATCTACATTAAAAATCAAGTCATTCTATAAAACAGCTCCTGGAACATTGTGCAAGTTTCAATCTGCACTGAGCCATGAAGTTTACTGAGTGACCTTGAGCCAATCTGATAATTTATTGAAGGGGCTTTTATCCCACCCTTACATTTGCAAAACGTGTGTGACATGCACAGACTCATACAGAGCTTTAAGTGAGAATTGTCAAAATTGAGAAATTGAGGGTTGCAGGAGGTAGTGGCAGCCAAAAACAGGCTTCTGAGCCAGAGCTCAGAAGTCTGTTTTCGCTGGCAGAGTACTTGGGCCACCACAGACACCCCCAACAGGAGTGATGTCGAGCTGGCCATGCCCACCCTGGCCACACACCCCCTCCCCAAGGTCAAACACAACCCTGATGCAGACCTCAATTAAATCAAGTTTGACACCCCTGGTCTAGGCCCTGAGAATACTCCTGCCTAGAGTGAAACACTGTAACTTATTATCTAATATTTAAGGTTTCTTCAGGATTTCTAGCTGAGGTATTTAAATTTTCTCAAGTACATAAGATAAACAATATTTTAATTAGATACTTCTCATAATTCACAAGTAGATTTTTTATTAACCTATTTGAGAAAGATAAACACTATTTCAAGCTCTTCAGTTATTTTTTAAATAGATATTTTATATTTTCAAGTTAATCGTTTGGAAGATTACTGAGAAGCTACTGTTCTGAATGCACATATAAGCTTTAATGATGTGCCTCCCACTTTTGTCTCTGACAAAAGAGACCTTACTATTTTTCTAATTCATTTCCTAGGTGATTTTGAATGTCTTTCTAATTTGCTGTGATGGTGTTCAGGAATCTACTTTATTCTTAGAAAGTGGCAGGCGGTTGCTGCTTTCCTATTTCACCTCTGTCCTTTAGCCTGCAGCAATTCTGGCTGCCTATGGGTTTGTTTTCATGTCCAAATAACTGCCACGCAAGATTGGCCCGCTAAGTATTTCTAGAAATCATGTTCTCAGGATGTAGCCTTTGCCTAACTCCAGTGGTGGGATTCAAGTAATTTAACAACCGGTTCTCTGCCCTAATGATTTCTTCCAACAGTCAGTTTGCCAAACCGCTCAGAAAGTTAACAACCGGTTCTCCTGAAGTGGTGCGAACCGGCTGAATCTCACCACTGCCTAACTCCCAGTCTACTGCACCTTAACATATTTAGCTTCAGTTTTAAACTAATCTTTCCCATCATCTCTCAATAAAAGTCTTGAGGTAAAATGATCAATGACAACTCATTGGCAAGTCAGTTGCTGGTTTTTGTTACATTTCTATTGGCCAATTGAGGCTACTGTAGGCACATATCCTTACTCCCAGTCCCTCTATCATCTTTTAGCATGGACCAAAGAGAAACAAACACCTGGTTTCCATTGAGGTGTCTGCCCATATACGCTTGACCTACATTTCACAAAATCCTATTCAGGCATTATCTGTTACTATAGACACTAGTACACCACTAGACTTGTTATTAAATGTGTATTCAGTGGTCTTTCAAAAGACTTTAGACCTATCTGTAAAACAAATTCTTCATCTAATTGAAACTAGTTAAAGCGATATGTTTACTGGTTGTGTTCCAAATGAGTCCATTTTATCCTGCAACCCTCCTCTATCACACTGATCTGAGTTATTTCTAGACATAAATCTACCAGCCGTCTGGAAGACTGCTAGATGTCAGTCCAAATATAATCCACCTGAGAGGTCAGTGAGCTAGAGGAGGTTGAGAGGCTGAAGTGAAATCTATCCCAATGCACTATTATTTACAATCCACTATAAAGAGCTGGATGTCAGGTCATCTCCTACACTTGAGTGATTATTTATTGGCACAAAGTATTTCTGCACCTATTAGTCTGCAACAAATTATGCAAATTTAACCACCTGCCCAAGTCTGATCCATCACATTTCAAGAACAGCAGTCAAGGATGGTTTTCCCCATTGCCTAGGGATAGAGGATGGATGGGGAAACAAAGAAGGGAAATTGTTATCCCTTTGAGATAATCCATATGAAAAGCACTAAATATGAGCACTAACACTACTTTTATTGTTAAGATTACAGTAAGAAAATCTTACAAGTCTGAGAATACTTTTCTCCCCTCCTTTACTTTTGTTCTACTGAACTCTAAGGAGGTTCCCTTTCTGAGATGCTTTCTCCATCCCCACCCTTACTTTGGATTCAGATTTCATTTATCAGACCATTGTCCAGGCTGTAGAGCTTCCTCCTGCCTCTCAAAGTCATTCCCACATACCATTACAGAAATTCAAGCCCACACTGAAATCTTAAGTACATTGATTGATGATAAACCTTGTTATTGAGGTGGATTAAATCTTAGTAAATGGTCAGCAGAAAATATGCCAGAGTATTTTTCTGCTAACTCAAGGAATTCCTAGAGGAATGTATATTAACTGTGAGGCTGTCCTGTTTCCTAATCTAAAAAACCTTGGGGAGGAAAAAAAAGGAAATTCCCATATGATCTCTTCTCTTAGGATTTCACTGAATTTTTAGAAGCTACAGAAAATAGAAATGACTACACAAATAAAGACGGGGAAGGCCTTTTTTTAAAAAAGGGAAGCTCAGGAGCAAAATATCTCTGTTCCCACCCCCCCAACCCACATTTTTTCCCTGTACCTTTGGTCAGCATAATTTTTTTGTTCTGGTTTTTGGTATCTGTTATAGTCAATGGCCTTGAAAACTGTGGGGAAATCCAAAATAATGAAATCATTTCTTGGGACTATAATTTAATTGATTAATTTTATTGCCTTGAAAGAAAAGTATTGAACCATGAGTAGGGCCTGCCACAATTGCCCACACTGTCCTCCTTTTTTAAAACAATCCATACAAAACACTTGCAGCTCAAATCAGTGCAAGACTCCTGTACTGGGTTTATGAGAATTTCCTTTTTTTTTTTTTAGAAAAAAAGGCTTCTTTCAGATTTGTTGAGAAGAGGGAGGGGGAAGGTGCTGAAGAAATTTTGCCATAGCAAATATTGTATTAATATATTTTTATCACATTTGTAATAATACTGGAGAAATATGGTTGGAAATTATTTATTTGAATATATTTTGAATTCCATCTAAAGCAATAACTGAGAAAGCAGGGCCTGAGCAAGTTATATTTTTAATTCTGCAAACAATGTCTGAGATTTTCTTTTTGTGGTTTAGTTTTATATTGTTTTATGATATTAAAGCTGACTTCTAATTTGCTCCTCTTCAGACTATCTATTAATATTTTAACTACTCAGGAATAACATTTGGATGGAAATGTAAGACATATAAGGAAGTTCTAATTTGTCTATTAAAGGTTTTTGTTACATAAGAAAACTGATTCTTTCAGGAAAGGAATTAAGTTAGGCAGAGCTGACTAATTATTGAAAAGGCAAAGGAGTCATTTACTCTTGGCATAATGTTATATTCACCGTGTAGGACTAAATAATTTCTCATACAAAAAGTCCATAGAATAAATAAAGGAAAGATAAAAATAATGACCTTGAATCATTGAAAATCAGTCTGAGCCATTTGTATGTCATGCAAACATGGTTTCCTGCCTACACATGCTATTTGTTCTTTCCCTCCATTCCTGACCAGAGCAGAGTAGTCAAGCCAGCACAAGGTATAACACAGTGGTTGGACACCAGAAAAGGAGTTTGACAAGGCTGTCACATCTGCTCAATATTTATATAGAAATAATCATTTGTATTGCTGTTGATGGCTTCCATAGTGGTATTAGCATTGGCAGAAGGAGATGTAATCTCAAGGATACTGATGACAGTCATACGCTGAGTCTGTGGTTTCTGGCATCTGAAATCAAGAGGCTGAGGAAGACAGTGTAAAAGAGCATACATGTTTCAACAGCATTTTTGGTGGCAGAGAATGTGGTAGGAAATGTAAGAGAATTTGGCAGCTCGGATTATGTATGAAGAAAGACTGCTAAGCTTCTTTGATTGGATTGGATGAGCAATGTGGCCCATGGGCCGCATACATTTCCTTTGAATTGCCAAATGCACTGCTGTGGCTTGTTGCCACAGTTCAAATGTGAGATTTTTATTACCTTTAGTGCTTTTTTCCAAGTGTGTTTATTAACACAGCGCCTTTTGTGTGTCGTATTTAAATGATGTCCCTTGTTAACAATTATTTTAACTTTAATTTCTATTTTAGTGCAACTTGTTTCATAACATAGTTCTATTTTAATTCAAAGGCCTATTCTCTTTTTTATCATAGTCCAGATCCAGAAAAAATAGAGCAGCCCAAATGTGACTCTCGGCCATTGGAAGTTTATTACCACCCCGATGCTATCGTGGGCAAAAGAACTGGATCATCACAGGACCTTTTCAGTAATAGAGTTGTGAAGACTTATGTTTGTTGCATTCTGTATGGTATGTCTACCAGCAAGGTTCAGGAAAGGATACTAATGGGTTTTGATATTGATTTTTTTATTTATCATCAGGACAATATTTGATGGGAGCAAGATATATTGTGAACTTTCTAATGCTAAGTTTAATTGGCTATCTCATTTTTAAAATGTTGTTATCCTACAAACAAAAAGTACAAACATATTGCAAGTTCATTAAAAGTTCAACCCAATTTTACCACAGCCCAGCATCAGAAAGGAAGAAAGGCTTAAGTTGTAAGTAGAACATGTTGATTTACATACATTTTCTTCTTCATCCCTATGTCATTTCCATTTCCACATCATTTTAGCCAATCCCATATGCTCCAAATCCACAAAAATAATTATCTTCCTAGATTTCAAATAGGAGACATAACCAAGAAAAACATATGCATCTCCTATATAGCAATTAAGCCATGTCAACATAAACAACCCTGTTTATGTCAACCTAAAATGCAACATAAGGGAGAGGGTTGGGCTACCTGAAGAAAAGGAGATGTCTTAACAATGAAACATTTCAAAGGTAGTGTCCTATTATAACTCATGGCCTGAACCTTGCCAGACATTGAGGGACATTAATTTAAATAAATTGAACCATTATAGATTTAGAACAAAATGGAGAGAGGAGAGAAGGCACCAGCAGTATGGAGACGACAGAAGAGTTTAACCCTTTGTGTGTTAAATAAAATTAGTCGCAGTACCACTCTGGATTTGGCACCTTTGGGCAAATAATCTTCAGGAATGTCAATACTTATCATTTACAGTAATTTGCATTATGGTAAGGAACTTTTTTCTGTCTTTAAAAACAATGTTTTGCTTTGGATATATGCCACTGATCTTCTGGGATGAAAAACAAAACAATTACAACAGTATCTAGAAGCATAAGATATTCATTAATAAAACTGCCCTGTCTTGAACTGTTGAATTCTTCCTATCTTCCTCAGTTTCCTCTAGATGGCATAGGTTTGTGTATCAATTTCAGTGTGATTCCAGCAGATCTACAGAACCATGAAAGTTCTGCAATAGGACATTTGTCACTCTTTAAGATGCTATAAAACTTTTAGTTATTTCAGCCATAGAATCTTCTGCTATAACGTATTGCAGTATGAATCTACTTATAGGTTTCCGTTATTAAGACATAATGTAGGGTAAGCAAGAGAAATGGGTAAAGTAGGGATGTCCAATCTTGGCAACTTTACACTTGTGGACTTCAACTCCCAGAATTCCCCAACTAGCCATGGAATTACACTTGTGGACTTCAACTCCCAGAATTCCTCAGCTAGCCATTCTCCTGGGGTAAAGGTAACCAATCCAAAGCTTGCTCAGGAGCAATAGTTGAACATTCAGGAAAATTATTGTGATTCAGTGTTAGAAAATCCAAATTGCTATCTTTCATAATTATGCCAGACTACTAATCTATTTAAATAAAATGTATCTTATATTCTTAATTTGTAATAGTCACTTCTAGTAAGACCAGTACGAGAGTTTCAAGTGCATGCCAGGAACATTATTTTCTGATTATTTTGTATTAGTTTTTAATAGTGAAATTCATCTGTTATGTGCAAATTGTTCATTCTAATTCAAGACCCATTAATATTTGTTGGAAATGGTAATCACCAGTGCCTCACTGTCTACATTTCAACCCAAACTGATGAAGACCAACATATAAAGATGTAACTGCTGTCAAAACAAGTTAATCTTAGACTGATGACAGCAATATCTTAGGCTGCGGGAAACATGACAACTGATTGAAAGACTTACCATCGCTTCCAGAATCTTGAAAGTTTCACTCCTTCCTTATGTCTGTATTTCCTGGCAGACAAATGGAGGAAAAAAAGATGATGCTGATATTCACCAGGGAAATTACAATCTTCTTTGGTGTGGAAATTTTGATATTCTGTGTAAAAATGGACTGCAGCAAAGAGTTCACTAAAATAAGGTCAACATCCTAAGTGTGCACAGTGATAGAACACAGAAAATAAATGAAAAACTCATTTTGGATAAAAGCTAAAGAAATATTGGGAAATAAAAGAAAGAGTAGTTATATGTTTAGTATTTGACAGTATGTGCTGGCTTTTATTTTCTTTTGTTTACAGTTTATGAGCCATCTGAGAACTCTGCCCATGTGAGTCAGAACTCTGTTATATAATTTAATATTATAACAAAAAATTAGCTCTTAATACTTTTATTAAAATAATTACTTTAAAAAATCAGTATGAATTGCTAGGGCTGTGCCAGCGAATAGATCTCATTGGAAAGATTTTAATGGTAAGTGAGGAATACATCTTGGGACTTTTCATTAAGATTACTCAGAGATAATTTGGCACAAGAGCATCTGTATAATACACAACACAACAATTAAACAACACAACAGTATAAATTGTCTCATATTCTCTAATTTAACATGCCGTTTTAGTTTAGTGACCATGTTGCCTTAAACCAGAGGTAGACAACTCTTGGGGCACACATATTTGAAAACAAATGCACAGACTATATTTATAAGCTTACATGCTACAGCAGCGATCCCCAACCTTTCTGGTACCAGGGACCAGTTTTGTGGAAGACAATTTTTCCACAGACTGGGGGAGGAGATGGTTTCATGTGCAACTTAGATCCCATGCATGATACTTAAAGCTTCGCTCACTCATCTGCTGCTTGTGCTGCCCGGTTCCCAACAGACCATGGTTGAGTACCCCTGTGCTATATAGTGAAGAAAGGATGAAAGGGCCCCTTGTCAGTTAACAGGAGTGCTGATTTACCATTAGTTTCTGGTACCACTATCAGGTATTTAGAAGACAAGGACTTGGCAGCCCAAGGAAACAACAACCAATAGTCAGCCATCAACATACCAATCAACCAATAGGAAGGCACCATATAAATACAATGCATAGAATAGCCCAAAGCACACATTCTGGTAGAGAGAAGTTCCCTGAGGATGGGCTCCAGCACCAGTCCGAAAGGTCCTGATGACTGACTCAGATTGGATCCTGCAAGAAAGGATGATTCCATCCCATGAGGAAGAAATCTGAGGATGGGATCGCTAGGAAGAAGAATGATTAAAGCTGGTGCTTCCTTCCCAATAGTCTTGATCAAGATTACTAGTTACTCATTGCTATTGGTAAAGGGAAATAATAACCTTAACTATATTAACATTGCTGGGGAGGAGATATAACACCCATTATTGCAGCTAGTGACCATGTTCTAAGCATTTCTCTTATCTGCACCAAAAGTTACTGTCCCACCCTTCCATTAATCAGCTGATGGCCAACCAGCTACAGGGAAGAAGAAAGAAGTTTGCATCTTACTATCCTGTATTTTATTGAATCTATTTAATGTAATTCTGATTTTGCGTAGCATACATGGGTACATTGCAGGACAGGTGATATATAAATATTTAAAAACACACTGTCCCCTGGTAAGCTCCAGATGCCATTATTTGGGGATGTTCAGTCAATTACTTCAATTGATATTGTTTCCTGTCCTGGATTATATGCTTAAACTGCAATACGACTTGGGAAATCCCTAAGAGTTATTGACAAGCTCAATTTCTACAGCAAGATGCTGTGTTCTGCCCAATCCATATGTTGTCAAATGAACACGATTGTGGAAGAAATGTGTACATAGGATTTGAAAGAGCTATATTGTTATTTGGATGGATTTGTTGTCTAATTAAATATTTGGTTCTTCATATTATATGAGTTTCGTTTCAGTTTTCTTATTTTGCTGAAATACTGCCAGAATACTGACAGAACCAAGTCTCACAAAGTCACATTGTTAATGTTGCTCAAGATTATTGTTTTATAAACTTGTTTTTCCAATTTATGGTCAGTTTAAATCTGGATTAGGCTAATACTGGCTGGAGACTGTAATTAACTGACAGCTGTTCAGAGATCAGTGTGTGATGAGTTGGCAATTTCAGTTGAGTCCTGATCAGACAATGTAATGGCAGAACTGGCATCTTTTTATGGCATTTTCAGCTGATAGGCAAAGCATCAAAGGGCATGATGACAAATAACTTACTGTTTGGATAACCAACAAGGATCAAATCAAGCATGCAGTCTGAGACATAGTACAACTCTTAAGTTTTCCCTATGATATGACTACAAAAAGATATATCTCTGGCTTCAGTGGTATATTAAACTTTAAAGTCTTAATTAATGTAATTGGATCCATTACATTTTCAGTATTTATACACATCCACCAATCAAGATTTAAAAGTCTCCACTTTTTGTTCACACTTCCAGCATAAAATTGAATTATCTTTATACATTTTAGACAATTTTTTGGGTGATGAACACCAACAATATATCATTTGATAAAAATTCTTTTGAAGATTATAACATAATTTAAATTTACTCCATTCATCATCCATGTATTGTCCCATTGTTCCATTTGTATATTATAACCAAACTATTGAGCTCATTTTATCATATATTATTTCCCTTGTTCTTCTTCTGTTTCAAATTTCAATAAAAGTTTATACATTTTTACAATAACATGCCCATCATTTATATATAATTTTATTTCAAATTCAGTCTTACAATGTTCAAAATCACAAGTGCTTTTATTTATTTTAAATCTTGCTAATAATTATTTATAATGTCTTTAATACTTTAATAATTATTTATAATGTCTATTTTTAAAATCTTTGAATTTTATTTTGGGTCCTCTGTGGGAAAATTCAAATATATCACCATGCTAACTATTTGTGTTTAGTTATAACTTCTCTTCTATAATATGCTTCATGAGATGAAATTCAGGAAGTATTTTTAGATACAGCCTTGGTTTATATCTATTCCATATTCTAAATATGACCCATGTGAGAAAATGGTTTTTGAAATCTACATTAACCTTAGCTTTAAAATACCATAGATAACCATGCCACCCAAACCTCAAATTGTGTCCTTCTAATTCCAGTAATAATCTACTTCTCAGTGTTGCCCACTCTTTCATCCAACTAAATAACAAGCTGCAAAATAATTTCAAATCAGATAAATCCAAACCTCCTCTTTCTTTAGCACCTTATATTTGATACACAGTTTTTTCTTCTGACACACAAATTTAGTCATGGTTAAATATTCTACCTTTTTGTCAATGTCGGTGTCTTTCACCAATTAGCTGACTTCAAGGGCTTGTGGCACAATGTGTTGGATTGAATCCTGGATCAATAAGTAGTCCGTGCCAGTGCATCTCTTTCATATACAGTACCATGTCTTCTTAAACACCTACCAATCCTAAATCATGGATCTCTTGCTAGAAAAATATTGTATCCCATTTCCAATTAATGCATGATAGCCCAATAGGAAACTGCTGTTCTTTTTCCCCCATGCCATCATTCTGCTATCTGGGATTTAGATGTTTAGCAGAACATCTAATGTCCACAGCACTGTCTTGTGCCTAAGGATATTTACCCATGTGGTAAGTCTGTATTACTATTAATAATAATAATAATAATAATAAT
>JANHZT010007953.1:3890-15980 GCA_032468215.1 Stegonotus admiraltiensis | reverse complement strand
GAAGGATACTGTAAAATCTCCATTCCCACCCCACTCCAGGGGAAGGTTACTGCAAAATCCCCATTTCCTCCCGATCATCTGGGACTCGGGAGGCAGAGAATGGATGGGGGCGGGACCAGTCAGAATTTTTACTACCAGTTCTCCAAACTACTCAAAATTTCCACTACTGGTTCTCCAGAACTGGTGAGAACCTGCTGAAAACCGGGTTACTAACTTATAAGTTAGTAACCAGGTTACTAACTTATCAACTGCAGTGATTCACTTAACAACTGTGGCAAGGAATGTCGTAAAATGGGGCAAAACTCACTTAACAAATGTCTCAGTTAACAACAGAAATCTTGGGCTCAATTGTGGTTGTAAGTCAAAGACTACCTATATTTAACAAGTAGTTTGCTTGTTATAGGATGTTTCATGGAAAAAGGAACATCCTGATTTTCACATTGAAATCTTAAGCTAACTTCGGCAAGGTACAGAGACAATTTTAAAATTCTAGTTTTCTTATGAAATTGATGCATATATAACAACTGTTGCTCATTTATAGATACAAAAGAGCCCTTAATTTCTAATGTGAGCTACCCTGTCTAACGATGACAGCCTGGCTGTCAAAAACTAGAGAGGTTATAGCAACTCAGCTCCTGAACCAGAAACACATTTTATATTTTCTTATTTAGGACTGACTCATATTGCTGAATGGAAATGAATAGAATACAACCTCAGTTACCCTGACAAACCTTGTTCCTAAACTCAGGTAATGAGAAATTGGCAACATAAGGCTTACCGGCTATATCCAGCCAATCAAAATATTTCCAAGATGTGACAATCAAAACAGTAAAGTCAACAGGTGAGGACCAATATGCAAAACTAAAGATGAAGCAATTCAGGGATGCTTATAGGAGATTATTTTTGCTACTTCTGCAATATAATTCTCCTTGGTGGGGCAATCATTCTAGTAACATGCAGAAATACATTTAAAAAAACACTTGTAGCAAAGTAAGAATTTGTCAGGAGGTATTAAATTATTTTAAGAGTTGTTCAGTAGCAAATTTATCTAAACTTAGCTGTACAGTTATACTGCTTGAGTGAAGCTCAAATACTTTATCATAATAATCTGCACATCCATATTTAGGAAAACTAGTGGCATATACAAAACATCATTCAGTAGCCTAAGATACTCTGTGCTTACTGACATCTGGCCACATATCTTCTTAGAGCAGTGACTATCATTTTTCTGTTAAGAGACAATAAATTGTTCCTTTCTCTTACCAAGGTACCAGCACTGGGCAAAATTAGTCACATGAATGTGCCTTTGACTTATAATTTTAACCCAACGATTTGATCTAATGCTGATCAAATAAATATACACTCTTTTCTTCAAAACTGGCATCTCTAATTATATTCCTTATTATATGCCATCTGTGTTCTGCAGAAAATTCTCAGTGTTATATTTGCTAGAAAAGGAGAGGGGAGAAAAATTACTTTATATACTTTGTATATCAAGGGGAACTGTATTGCATATAAATGTAGGATAATTTTAGTTGCATGTTAAAGGAATTCAGTTGCCAATATTTGAGGAACTGTACAATTCCAGTCACCTTATTATAAAAGGATGTTGCAGGATTGGAGAATGTATGGCAGGCAGTAACAAGAATATAGAGATTTAAAGCTCTTAGTTATTCAGCAAGGTATCTTTCAGCAAATGAGAGATTAAGAGGGAACCTCATTAAAGAACAGAAAATTCCAAGGGGAATAGGGAAGATAATTGTTTCAAGGCAATTTGAGAGAATGTCAAATACAAGAACAAGGGGCACCAACTTTTGATAAAGGAAGAACTTCAAGCCAACAGTTTTTACACAGTGGGTAAATTATGAATTGCAAAGAATAAATGATTGGTACAGTGGAGCCTAAAGCAAATAGTTCCAGCTCTTTTCAAAAGCAACCAAGATGAATTTTATCTTTTTGAAATGCACGTTCCAATTTCATGAATTCAAATATTTGACATACATTTATTTTATTTTTTACATCTACCTTACCATCTGCTTCTATGTTTATATAGACATTCCCTCACAGGAGAGGATATCAGAAGAAGTATAACCTGAGTAATAATAATAATAACCAAGGGCTAAGACTATCTTCTCTACATGAAAAATCCATAACAGCCTTCCCCAACCAATTGCCTTTCTGATGGATTGGGATTGGATTGCCCACCTTCAGTCTTCTACCATTTTGCCTAGGAATTTTGATGGTCCCTTTTAATTTAGAGGACAACAGGTTTGGAAATGTCTGTAGTATTTGACCTTTTTTACGATCATTTGGTTTGAATGAACAATTGTTTTATCAAATTATTTTATCATTATTTCATCAAATTTTGTTTCATGTTATTTTTAAAAATGTCATGCAGGCAGAAAGTTGTCAGGAAGAACAGAAGGGAAGTGTTCAGTGAGAGAAAACAACTTGCAATCTTTTCTGAAATTGTATACAACCAAAAGGCTGTGCCAGGGGTGAAATCCAGCAGGTTCTGACAGGTTCTGGAGAATTGGTAGCAGAAATTTTGAGCAGTTCGGGGACCTGGTAGCGGAAATTTTGAGTAGTTCGGAGAATCGGCAAATACCACCTCTGGCTGGCCCCAGGGTGGGGTGGGAATGGAGATTTTGCAGTATCCTTCCCCTGCCATGCCCACCAAGCCACACCCACAGAACCAGTAGTAAAAAAATTTGGATTACACCACTGGGCTGTGCTTATAAAGAAATACAGATAGTCCTCGACCTACAACAATTTGTTTAGTGACCTTTGAAGTTACAACTACACTGAAAAGTAACTTTCACCATTTTTCACACTTATGACCATTGCAGCATCTCCATGGTCATGTGATCCAAATGCAGACTCTTGGCAACTGACTCATATTTATGATGGCTGCAGTGTTCCAGAGTTATATAATCACATTTTGCAAATTTCTGACAAGCAAAATCAATGGGGAAGCTAGATTTACTTAACAACTGTTTTAGGAACTTAACAACTGCAGTGATTAACAGCTATGGCAAGAAATATTATAAAATGGAGCGAAAATCACTTAACAACTGTCTCATTTAGCAAAAGAATTTTTGGACTCAATTGTGATCATAAATCGAGGATTATTGGTATGCATAAGATTGCACTTTAAGAAAACGATAGAAGTTTGAAGAATTAAAAGGAGATTTAAAGGGTGATCTCTCCAGTACATGCGGTTATTCAATAAAATTAATTAGCAGTTCAAGAAAACATGAAAAGGAAAACTGTTTCTCACAGTGTGTAATTAATTTATGAAACTACCACAATATACAGTAGCAGCTACCATCTTAAATTGGTTATATAAATCCAGGATTAACATATTTATGGAAGATATATTTGCCAATGTCTAGTTTCTATGCTGCGTTAAACAGAAGACAAGGAAGGTCTTTTCAGCTTTCTGAATTTGCACTGTTGAAATGGTGCTGCAAACAATTAAATAGGTAAAGGTAAAGATTCCCCTCGCACATATGCGTTAGCCGTTCCTGACTCTAGGGGGCGGCGCTCACCTCCATTTCAAAGCCGAAGAACCAGCGCTGTCCGAAAACGTCTCCATGGTCATGTGACCAGCATGACTAAACACCAAAGGCGCACGGAACGCTCTTACCTTCCCACAAAAGGTGGTCCCTATTTTACTACTTGCATTTTTTAGGTGCTTTCGAACTGCTAGGTTGGCAGAAACTGGCTCACCCTGTTACGCAGCACTAAGGATTAGAACTGCTCAACTGCCTACCTTTTGATCAACAAGCTCAGCCTCTTAGCCACTGAGCCACCACGTCCCTTTTTAAACAATTAAATAAGAGCATCTTATTTTCCCATATTTTTTCCTATAAAAAATCAGTACGTTTTTGGAAAAATCCAGATTTTTGTGATTTTGTAGGTGGACTGGAAAGTTCTTTCCTTACCCAATTCCAGTGAAGTAATTACATACACCAATGCCTCCAACCCTTGACTGCTGAAGCAATGTGGAGAAAAAAACTCATCATTGGCACAAAACAGTTTCTGACCCGTTTCTTGGGTAGATCTCCGATTCAAACCAATATCCATTTTTAAGACAACTAATTTCAGTTAATGGCAGGTGGTGTGATGTTCTCATCACAATTCTCAGCATGGCTGTAATGCTTCAACACTGGCAGGCAGAGGCGTCACCTTCCGTTTAGCAATGAATGGATTACTGATTTGCACTCCCTAATCTTATCTGCATTGACCACAGGTCAATGTGAGATCAAAGAAAATAAATATGAGAATATTCAGCTAGCTTTTTTTAATTGGGATTTCATTGTAATAATCTACAATGTCAATTTTTTTTATTTCCAGTGTATTTAGTCAAATACACTTTCTCAAGCCATCTCTTCTGTCCTTCTGTTCCACTCATGGGGTTTTTTAAAGATTTTGTTTGAATATTATTTTATTTGCATTGTGAAAAGAACTGAATGGTTTCTTTTGTTTAAAAAGAGCCATGATACTTATAAGGGTCTGATTTTAGTGCAAAAAATCCCCCATTTCCTTTTGAAATTATGTCACTCCCATTCATCTTCCATCCACCCCATACCACAGGGAAAATAAACCATGCCAATATAGGATCCCTTGTATTACGTCCAAGCTGGTCTTTGCTAAGTATATATCAGTTCATTGCAAAGCTAAACAATGGCCTTTCTAAGATAAATAGTTCCCTGAGCAAAATGCATATTTATTAAAATCCTGCTCAGCTTTTAAATGTACCAGGTAGCCTCAGACTATCATTTAGTTAACTTATACCTTGTTCCCCCCCAAAATAAGACACCCCCTGATAATAAACCCAATCAGGCTTTTGAGCGCATGGCAATAAGGCCAAGCGCTTATTTCAGGGTTCAGAAAATTATAAGACAGGGTCTTATTTTCAGGGAAACACAGTAATTCCATGACGATTTAGAGAGTACATTGTAGGTGACTAACCTCTGAGGTGGCAGGGAAGTTAACCATTGTTAAATCTGATGAGTATTCAAATGGTAGGTAAACTATCAGGGAATCGCAGAGCTACAGGTCAAACATGGAAAAACTTGGCTATGGCAAATATCTTCCATATCATTATCAAGAAAAAGCCATAGACATGTCTAAACAATCACTAGGAGTGGAGATGAATTCTCAAGGGAACCTTTACTTTACTACCGTAGAGAGAACACAAGTGAGGCAACAATGATGCATTCACACAACATTCAGATTTGAAGATTCTGCTTCTCAAATGAAACATCAGGGCTTTCTTGCTTTCATGCATCTTTACTGGCATTTTATGTTTTTTGGAAGATCTTCAGAAAAGGAGCAGCATGTAAAAAGGTGGAAATTCAACCAAGCAAATGCCATTTCATTTCACCAGATGAATGCCAGGTAGTTAGGGATAGAACAAGGATGGTCCTATTCCTAGTATAACATTCCTAGAAAAAAAACTGGTTTGGCCCAGAAAAAAAAGATATAAATAAGAGTTTGCACTACTACTGATGATGATAACCACAACAGAAAATAATATTAATATGTTAACATCTAGGACATGTTAGTAATTTTTTGTCATAGAAAGCAGCAAGATATCTATATAGAAGATATCTTGAGGGTTTTTTTGCAAGCTCTATCCAATCTGTATGTGGGGAATTGAAGTAACAAGAACTTATTTAGAATAATAGGAATTGAAGTTTCTTCCAATGAAGCATGAGTTTTATCAGGCAGCTGCTGCAACTTACATTGTGCTTCAAAAACCATGAAACAAGTATATAATTAGGCATTTATGTGATGACCTCTTCATATATGTGTCATTTTAAAGTCATCACAGCTCACCACAGATAAAGCTGGTTTGAAGTTACAACATTTTATGACGGCCACAAAATAAGTTAATTGTACAAAAAGAGTCAAGGTGGGTATTTTTTTTCTTATTTTTTTTTTCTCAGCATTTATTCCTAGTTTTCAAGGTCATAAAAATACAAGAAAGTTTGAAATGCAACGTATTGACTTGGTTCATATTTTATATTATGTTTCATTCACTAAACAAGTTACAATTGATTAAATTCACATGACTTGCCAAATCAGAAGTCGTAGTTTATGAATCACAATGGCAAGGCTCTCATCGTATGATATGCAAAAACTAAACAAACCATGTTATGGTGTGACATGAATCAGGTCTTTTTCTGCTGTTCTTTAAGGGGCTGAAAGCAACAATTTCAGCCAATTACCATGAACAAACTATTGAAAATCCTCATCGCTTCAAAGACAGAACTTCATATTCCACGGTGTTTGCTTGCCTGTATATTTCTGTAGCCATTCATCAGAACCAGCTGGTAGGTTGGACTTGTTCTCCATCTTAACAGGAAAATGTGGATAGAAACCTGCTGAGCATTTTTTCTCTCTTTCGCTTTTTACAAGTGAGTGTTATTAAGAGTTTGAACCAGCTCTGGTTTACAATATATTCAGAACCATATGTATGCATTAATTAAAGGAATGTAGAGGAGGAGAAGGAGACCTGAGAAAATAACAAAGCAGCAGTGAATGCGTGCAATGATTTTTCATTCTGTTGCGCTTCAGCTCTGCCCCTGCAACAGAGGATCTAATCAATCTGCCGGCTATTAAGTTTGTTAATTGATAATGCATACTAATTAGGCTGTGCGCAGTTACTTAAGAGACTTTGCTAAGGTGATTGTAGGCACAAGTCCAAATGGAGTTTAAAGTATTCTGTGTGAGGTTAAAACCTATCAACCAGAATAGATGGATTTTATATTATAACAGAAGGCACAACATATTCCTAAGCATTTAATGTAGTTCACAGCCATTGTTGCCCATCTTGTGTCAATCAAACAATTACATTTTAGGACATCAATAAGTTGGAGTTAGATCATGTAAGTAAGTCATATGTATGATACTTATGTGATATGTAGTTGATAATAATGGGGGGGACCTTTTATTTGGGTGGGGGGATTTTCTCTACTGAATAATGGATGAACACTATTGTGAGAAAACAAAGTTTTACCTTGTGAGTACTTGGTCATTTAGAGACATCAAAATATCATGCTTTTCTGCCTTCATTTCACAGGGCAATAAACCAGATCCTACAAACTACAGGAATTACACAAACCAATAATCTCAAATGCAAGGGTATTATTTGCCTTCTTGTACAATTGGGGACACCTGGTTTTAAAGCTCATCTCTGCCTTGAAATACGAGTACTTTGCTTTTCCCCTTTATTCTGTTCAGTTGACCTTCACTGAAGTTTCCTGCATAATGAAGCTACTGATGACAAAGACAAGGGCTGCGCTTGCCAAATTAAAGAAAGGCACCCAGCAAGAAATAAAAACTTCACTTTTAATTAGGCTGCTAGATGTATACTTTTTGGGAAATTCTGTGATGATTTTGTGTGTGTATTTCATTGAATGATGTAATGTATTTTAAAGCAGCTGATTGTAAATCCTTTTAAAAAAAGGATGCAATACATAAATATTGTACAAAACTAAGCTTTGCCTAACCTAAATTTCAAAAATAGGTATTTTGCAATATTATTCAAATTGAAGGTAAACGAGGCCTTTAGGTGGCATCCAAGAGGTTGATGGGAATATCCATCCACAAGAGAATTTATTTAATTGAAAATAATATCAATGTACATATAATTGCTTCCAGTACATTTTTATACTTCACTTTTACTTTTGTCATTAAAAATAATTCAATTAAAAGTAATCCCCTCATATTTGTACGGTGGACACCAAGACTGTGAATGATTTTTAAGAAAAAAGAAAAAGATATTTGTATGATATTTATGAAATACAGTATTCATTAAACTTTAAAAGAACTTTGCTTTTATTCAATTTAATATTTGGAAGTGGAACCTGTCATCCACGTATACAATGATGCGTGAAATACCTTCCATCAGTTGTTGCTTAGTGTGATGAAATACTTCAGAAGCTGAACAGACCCCAAAAGATATGTTTAAAGATATATTTGATTATATGGCATATTAAATGTACATGGGTGTGTGATTTCTTCATCTGTTGACACGTTTTATTTTTTGCTGAACCTGGGTCTCTGGCATGTCATCATTGCTGCAATAATGATATCAGATATTGTTTATCTATGAGAGACAAGGATACAAGAGAGATATAGAATGATAGAATGATAGATTGATAGATTGACGATACATATAGATGATACAGATATATAGACGATATAGATAAGGCCAATTGAATAAGAATTGTTGTAGCAGCCTGCTACCCATAATACCCAAATAGTGATACTTGTCTTTGGCCATTTCAAAGCATATCTTATAGAGGCATGTTAAAATTGTTTAATTCACATGGCCAAATGCTCTAGTACTTTGCTTCTCCATACTACTTTAAGTATTTTTTGAATTGTCATCTGGAGTGTCACCCACGACACTTTGATCTACTCATATATTATCTCCTTATTAGCTCTCACATTGAGTTAAGTTTAACTTTGCTCACATTCTTCACACCCTGTGATCTCCTCCAATCAGTCTGCAATGGTCATGGAGCACCAGATAGAGGCAAATGTGCATCTTGGGATAGACTAACTTTCTTCCTTTTTTCCCTTCTATAGGTTTCTAATTTGACAGAAAATTAGCAAGCATATTTGGTAGTTGAGTACAGGCTCCATTAAACAGTAGTGTTTGTTTCTCACTAAACATATCTAGGACTACATTATGAAAACAACATAAATTATGAACAATTCCTGTGTTGCTAAGCTTTGACCAGAGTAAGAAAACCAATGCATAATAATAAAACTTATATGCAAATATTTAAAAAGTCACAAACTATAATTTCTGCTGGCACAGAAATGTAATGTTCTCCCAGTCCTGCTGGTCGTAAAATTGAAGCATGCATGTTTAATAGAAAATAAACACTTCTGACCTTAATTATATTTACCTGAGTGTAGGCATGCATAGAATGACTAGTCTTTTTCCCCATCTCTCTTTTGCTTAAGGCCAGTAAACAAAACAAAGAACTAAACCATGTGATTACAAGCAGTCTTCTGATAATTTGTTCTGTTACCCCCAGAACACTGCTGCTGACTAGACAGGTTGGAAAAGGAATCTGGGGAATTCAAGTTGTGGACAGGATTCACAGTAGAAGTGTTCTTCTACTTTAGACACACCCACTTTCTGCTTTAACCAGAACCCTCCCAAGACTCATATGTAGCCATTAAACCAGGGCTGGCAAACTCGCAGCCCACAGCCAGATGCATCATGCACTGGCCACGCCTAGTTTAGCGAAAGGGAAAAAAGTCACGATACATCACGTGATGACACTGTAACAACGCAAGTTTGACACCTCTGCATTAAACCAATTAGTTATTTATCATTTAATCTAAGGCAATGTTTGGTTTAGATTAAATGATACCAATTACTAATATTCATTTCCAATGCAATACATGTTTGCATCACAAGAAAACCCACAATTAAAGAACAATGTTAATTCTTATCTTATTAGATTCTCATATCCTTAGCTAACTAAAACTCCCCCCACCCTTTCTCCCGGCTGTGAGTGTCCTCTGTGAGTGTGTGTGTTTGTACTGGCAAGGATTTGTAAGAGGAGGGCTGTATTAATCTATGGCAGCCCAATATCACAAGGCGTCTGGAAGCACTTTTAGCTTTAGCTAACAACTTGTATTAAAAGGCATAAACTTTTGTGAGCTACAGCTCACTTCATCAGATGCAATGGAGTGACTAGACTGATGGGGGCTGCCTCATCCCAATTTAAATCTTACATCAATCTAGTCACTTCACTGCATCTGATGAAGTGAGCTGAAGCTCACAAAAGCTTATGCCTTTTAATGAAAGTTGTTAGCCTGAAAAGGTGCTCCCAGAATCCTGATTTTTGACAAGGCCTTTTCTATTAACCCTAGCGTTATATTTTCTTGTTTGCCATTTAACTTCCCCATACATCTACAATGCTGATTTCACAACTTTGTTGTGATTGTTAAGCTCATTAAATGAAATGAAGAATGAAAAAGAAGCAAATTCTTTTTAAAGTACATGTTCTGTCTTTACAGTTGGTTGGTTGGTTGGTTGCTTTGGTTGCTTTCAGTAGGAGGCAGTGATGGGATTCAGCCAGTTCGCACCACTTCGGGAGAACCGGTTGTTAACTTTCTGAGCAGTTTGGCAAACTGTTTGTTGGAAGAAATCATTAGGGCAGGGAACCGGTTGTTAAATTACTTGAATCCCACCACTGGTAGGAGTCATCAAATCAACAGTAAAAAGTGATTTTCATTCCACTCTCTGGGAACAAGTTCTTCTCCCTGAATTTTAATAGTCAATAGCCATGACTATCTTTTGCTTAAGCCTTCTCCATAAAAATGACTTACAGTTTCATCAGACCTATTTAAAGACACAAAGCTAAAACTGATTTTGTTGCTGTTGTTTTTACTCTGGTTTAAATATCTTAAGCTCCTCCAGCTAGCTGTCATATTCAAGTTTACTTTACTTTATTGTCATTGCACATGGTACAGCAAAATTAAATGCCATCTTCAGTGTACATTATAACTATAAAAATAAAAACACAAACATACATCCTTTACATTCTATATAATTGAAATTTAAAACCCAATATTGCACTATTCCGTAGAATTCAATATGGTTATTGCCCTGGGATAGCCTACATTTGAGGACAAGAAAGATAAAATAATATTGGGAAAATTCCTAACTGAAAAATGTTTGGAAAGCTTCCCCCTTATTCCCTTATTTGGTTATGCGTAAACTTATGTACCTAACTTAAGGAGATTTTTTTTCCCATTTAGACCACTATCATGTGATGGAATAAAAACAATTCCAGTTGGGTTTGGTTATGAAAATTGGCATTTCCAGAAGAGAGATTGAAGAACAATTCTGGTGCCCTTGTAGAAACTTTCTAATATTAAACACTAATCATTCTAATTCTAATAATACTAATTCTTCTACATAGACCTTCTGAGCTGGGTTTTGCTCCTATTTGAATGGGTAATTCCAGAAAGTAGATCGGGAAGAACATCCTTTGATTCTGTGGTAGCATCTGTGCATTGACTTTCTCTAAAGTGAAAGTCATTTTCCACATTCTTCAAAATGGACAGTGAGGTCATATGAAGGTGTGGTATCAACCCATAAATCAATTCTGTATCTCCTTTTTATCAAAATTAAATGAAGTTATGTGGGTGCTAAATCAAAGAATTGGAAAAGACTTGATGAAGATCAATAAATTATTCTCATCCTGGTAATGGATTGCATGAAGATCAATGATTTGAAACTCGCTCTAGACAACACAGGAGTGCTGTTAGAAGCGATTCAGCTATCCAGATAAAGTCTGGTGCTTGAGGTCTTCTGAAAAGTGTTGTGTATGAGGGTTTTATTCATGGGTTTTTTAAAAAACATACTTATTTTCTTTAATCAACAAAAATAACATACAAAACAAAAAACAAAAAACCCAGAAAAACAAACATCCAATACTAACAATGAAAAGGAAAAAAATCTTACACACAAAAAAATTGGAAAAAGAAAAAAAATCTAAATGTCAAATAAATCTAACATTAAACATAAGAATCCACCTTGGCTAGATACTGAAAAATCAGTTTTCAAGAAACCCTAATAAGTTCTTCTCCTCTTACATGGTGGGTGTAAACTACAGTAGTTATAAGCTTTCCCATCAATAATTATTAAAAATATTATATAAAATAAACAAATATTCCAGCTGTGGAACTCTACACAACAAAGATGATTAAGGGACTGGAGGCTAAAACATATAAAGAATGGTTGCTGGAATTTGGTATGTCTGGTTTAATGAAAAGAAGGTCTAGGGGAGACATGATAGCGGTGTTCCAATATTTCAGAGTTTGCCACAAAGAGGGAGTCAAACTATTCTCCAAAGCACCTGAGGATAGAACAAAAAGCAATGGGTGGAAACTAATCAAGCAACTTAGAACTAAGGAGGAATTTCCTGACAGTTAGAACAATTAATCAGTGGAACAGCTTGCCTGTAGAAGTTGTGAATGCTCCAACACTGGAAATTTTTAAGAAGATGTTGGATAACCATTTGTCTGAAGTGGTGTAGGGTT
>JANHZT010007951.1:16512-27661 GCA_032468215.1 Stegonotus admiraltiensis | reverse complement strand
GTCAGGGGGATCCTGACATTCTGGGCATGGAACTGAAGCCCCCAGAAGTTATTCATTTGTGCTTGAAATGAAAGGGAGCCCGCCTTATTCCCAAGGAATGGGTGCTACCATTAAATGACCCTTAATATTAAGGCTCTTTTCTCAATGTTCATTTGCTTTCATGCGTCCTTTTCTTCCATTGTTCTTTTTCCTCCCTCTGGAGCAGATTCCATGATCCCTGTCACCTCTATCCCCTCCCTCCGTCTTCTCTTCTCGAGGCAAAACTTCCTTTGCCCTTCTGATCCTTCCTTTGCCATCACCCTTCTTTAAGCCTGTTTCACTTCCTGTGAATCTTTCTGAAAGGATCCCGATGCCCCAGGAGATCTATTCACGGGTGATCTATTCATAGGAGAGATAACAACCCCTCTGCGGAAAGAAAGGCTCTAAAGCTGCGTTTCTAGATCTTAGCAACTTTGAGCAGGGTGGGCTTCAAGAGTCGGCCTTAAAGTTGCTGAGATTGGGACACGTCGTCCTGAGGCCGCCTTTCTCAGCTGGGGCTTCAGGGGTCTCCGGGCTCTGCAAGAGGTTGGTTGCGAAGGGTTCCACGAGAGATCATGATTCAAATAACCAACATCTTTTTTTGGACACCATATACAGCCCACCACTAGCCCTCCGCTCAGCCGCTCATGCCGTGAGCTGTAGCTATAGTAAAATATAGGGGTTGTCAGATGCATAGAAAGTGGGAGCTCCCAATGATAAAATTTCACTAAATATTCATAACAACCAATTCATTTGTTGGTTATTTGTATCAGATATTAGACTGCAATAGATCATAGAAAACAGGTCCATTCCATTCTCTCTCTGAATTAAGAGAGGTGGTGGAAATATCCCAGCTGCCCACAGGCACAAAGCCATTGTGACCAGCTCCAAGCAGCTTCCGTCTTGTTTTGACCCACCCACCAGTTCTGATCCTTCTTTGTGCTGCCGTTCTCTCAGTGGCTCACATCAGCCAGCACGGAAGCCTTGGTCATTACGCTCTCCAGATGAATAGATGGCAATTAAAAAAGAAAGAATCCAGGACTGGTTGCGTTCAGGTAATGCCATGCAAACGTTCAGCTTCACTGGAAAAATCAACATTGCCCAAACTGAGCAAGCAAAGCCTCCAGGCCTTGACCACCTCCCACCGATGGAGGAGCCGCCAAATGGGCAGCCTTTCAGCCTGGGCTCAGAGGCCACCAAAGGCTGCAATCCGATTGACCATCCCTAACGATGTTATGGGGAGGAGATGCAGTAAAGGCATCCTTGCAGAACGGAAACCACCGGGAGCCAAGGTGAAAAGCCTCCTCTTGCGGGAGGAGCAGCTCCACAGCTGAAGGGCCTGAGATGCAGGAGAACCAGGCAGAGCTTGGCTGCCTTGCCAGAGAGCCCTCTGGGGGATCCGTGGGGGGCTCCCCAGCCTTGCTTGCCCCACAGGATCCATCGGCTGCACCAGGAAAAAACAAGTCGTTGGTAATTTGGTTTATTTAAATTAATCCAACCCAAATAAAACTAATTGGGATAGTTATGATCAAGACATTATTCTGTGCCACTCGTTGCCTTGGAATTATAATCCAATAGTTAAGTCACTAAGTAGTACAGGTAGTCCTCGACTTACAACAGTTCACTTAGTGACCTTTAAAAGTTAGAACGGCACTGAAAAAAGGGGCTTAGGGCCCTTTTTCACAGTTACGACCTTTGCAGCATCCCCGGGGTCAGGTGATCAAAATTTGGATGCTTGGCAACTGTTTCATATTTATGACGGTTGCCATGTCCCGAGGTCACGTGATCTGCTTTTGTGACCTTCTGATGAGCAAAGTCAATGGGGAGGCTCAATTCACTTAACGACCAGGTTATTAACTTAACAACTGCAGTGACTCATTTAACAAATGCGACAAAAAGGTTGTAAAGTGGGGCAAAACTTACTTAGCAACTGCCCTGCTTAGCAACATAAATGTTGGGCTCTATTGTGGTTACAAGCACAGTCAAGGACTGCCTGTACTGTAGAGAAATGAAAGAAACTGCATTTTGCTTTCTAGAGCAGACCGGCTTCTACAAAAATGCTGGCATAGGCTAAGCAGGCTTTTTTTTAAAAAAAACTCTTTATCTTCAGTACAGTCTAAAGTTAATAAATAATAAAACACATTGGACAACTTGCGTAGATTTTTTTAAAAACCAAGTTTTTTTTAAAAAAAAATCAGCTAGTTGCAAATGGGGGACACGTTCTTCCCAATTTACAATAATTTCTAGAGATTTTTCATTTGAGGAATATGGTGATAATTATCCTGACCGAATTTTGCCTGGCCAGCAATTGAAATAGGTGCCCTCCATTCTCCTTTGGAGTTCTCTGCTTTTCTTCTTGCAACTGACTTTATTTTGCTTTTATAGGAATAATTGACTTACATGGGAATGAAGAGAATGGGGAAAATAAGGAACTGAAAGAGAAAGGGATTCTGTTAGAGATTTATTCCATTATGATATTCCTACCAAGAAAATGGATTAAAAGCTGTGCTAAATCAATTAATTGCTGGTGCTCTCAGTTAGACCAAAAATAGAAGGTTTCTCCTACCAAAATAGTTCCAGAATATGAGAAAGGCAGAAGACGGAGCTGCTAACAAAGTTGAACGCCAAGCCAAGACATTGGATTGTTATTTGGAAGGAAGACAGACGCTGCTGAGCTAATCCCCCCTGGAACAGCTTCAGGAGACCTTTCCGCAGCTCTCCAGGCTCAATAAAGAAGGGGAAAGGGCCTTCCTGGTGGAATACCTGCGTCCGTTTTATTAGCCAAAGCAAAATGAAGTTTCTAACAGGAGTGAGCCTATCGGAGTTAGCCAAAGACCAACCAGAAAGAAGACACGTTACCTTCCGTTTTAATTTCCCCCCAACACCTTCAATTTTCTAAGTTTTTGGTTTTCTTCTTTTCTCTTTTGGTCATGTTCCCTCCCAATTTTTAAAAATGTATTTCCTCTTTAATTTTTCCTATCTGTACTTTCCTAAAAACTTCTGAACTGGTTCCTTCCAGTTTGCAGAAGTTTGTTCCTTGGAACTTGGCTGTGAATTAATCACCTTGTTTTATTTTGTTTCTTGGGCCGCAGAGCCAGCCTGCCGAAACTTATAAATAGCTGGACTGGTGGAAATTTAGGTGGAATGTTTTTCACCCCACTCCACCATTATTATGGACTTCATTTCCTTACACAGTTCAGGATAAACAATTCCAATATATTTTGTTTTAATTATTAGTGTTTAATGGGGCATATTGAGATGATGCTGTGTGGTGCATGGAAAAATGGTAATTTACAGTGTGCTGTTGAAGGTTGGAACTTGGCCGTGAATATTTTGCCTAGAGTGGGCAAGCAAGTGCTTCTATAATAATATGATATTTATAATCAACATGTATTATGTCTTAATTCCACCTATTTTCCCCATTCCTCTACTCATAGCTTTGCAGTACACAATGAAGTCCCTGTAAAAAAAACACCGTAGAACAGGGATGTCAAACTCAAGGGCCAGGGGCCTGATCCAACCCATGGGGTGCTTAGATCTGGCCCGCAGGGCTGCCCTGGAAACAGTGAAGGACCGGCGATGGTGCCTCTGCCGTTTTTGCTGGTAGAGGGCTGCAAGAGGCTGTCACGGCCAAAGACAGTTCTTGAGCTGGCCATGGCCACGGCCCCCAGCCCCCTGAGGGCAAACACAACCATGATGCGGCCCTCAATGAAATAGAGTTTGACACTCCTGCCCTAGAAGGGAAAAGGCCAGTTTCAGGAAATGCCCTGCACTGCAGAGGGAAGTTTTTTTGCCAAGACAGACATTTCTCACCTTGGGAATTTCGGCTTTAGCAAACCTGAATTAAAACTAAAGTACAGTACATGAAGCCAGACCTGCCATATTCTATGTCATTATATCACTCTCAAATGATTTTAAACAGTCTAATTTTTATGACACAAATATTGGAAACCAACATTCAAAGATCCACACGTATAAAGTGGTTGTGTTAGTTGGGGGGTGCATTGCTTCATGCCCCCCGGATCTGGTTCAGAGACTATAAAAATAATAGAGCAATTCAGGTAAGTGCTGAAGATCTCAATTCAGGAGGAGATGCTGTTAGAGATCTTGAACATCAGCAGAGTGCCAAGTAGTTGTCATCCCATTGATATACTAATAAGAAAAATAAACACATTTGCCTTGGAAGCATGATGCCAATGGATGCTATCACTGTTATCCAAGAATGGCAACATGGATAGTTTTTGAAATAGAAGAACTGTGTGAAGAGAGAATAACATACTTTGGTCTAATCTATACCTTGAAGAGAAGAACTCAAGAGAGAGTTGGGGAATGGTTCCCTTTATCTTTTAAACCCAGGGACCCATTTAACTCACAAGAGACCAGGAGAGAAGAAGACCCAGATGAGACCTTCTCCTCTACCTTCCCCCATGTGCCCTGGTGGTCCAATGGGCTCAGGTGTGGGGTCAAGGTAAATATTGCTGCTCCCCCCCACCTTGTGCTCTTAATGAGCCCCTGGAATGGGGCTGTGAAGCATTGCTGCCGGCTGTACTGCCCCACCAGGCTGAAATTGAACTGATAGATGGGACCCTGTCTTTCACCAACTGTTAGTAGGCAGGGTGTCTTCCTGCGGCAGCAGGCAGTCTACAATTAGAAGGAGAGAGCTCGGCGTCAGATCTGTAAGGGTGTGTGGGAATGGGGGCCTTGGGAGACGGGCAGAAGAGCCGCAGCAGGAATGGGGCAGGGCAAATGCTTCAGAAGGATCCTCCCTGGTTTTTTGGGCTGCAGAGACAAGAGTGAGAGAGATGGACGTTCAGATGTACATTAAGATCCGGTTCTTGTAATCCTACAGTAGAGTTAGTGCTTATGGATTCACTTCTTATCTGGACTAACTTGCGAGGTGACAAGTCTTGTATCATACTACTTTGCTTAATTTTAAGATGTAAGAGATGCTCCTGCGGCAGAAAAAAAATGTAACTAGATAGACAACATCAAGAAGGTTTGGGCTTTGACCCAGAAATACATCATAATTTTGTGAAGTTTTGAAATACTTTCTCCTCTTAACACTTCTGTCCTCCTGAAACCCCCTCTCCTGAATTGCAATGCAGTGAATAGTTGGTTGGAAGATAGACAGGGGGAGGAATCCACAAAAAGATTATTAAACAATAATTATATATATGATGCTCCTGATGCACTGAGAAAGCAGAATTATTCACCTAATGCTTAAGCTTTTAGGAAAAAGCAACTTGGGAGGAAGTCTTACTCTGTAATTAAATATTGGAAGGTGTGAATTTGCTCCGATCTGAATCCAATTGTTGGTTGTTGATCATCAATCTAATCCAATTTAAGCATTCAAATCAATTAGGAAAATCGAGGCATTTAATTTGATTCTTTGATCCAAATAACTGACAAATGTTGACCAAACCCTTCCCAATCACTGACTCCGATTGAGGGCACCTCCTTTAATACAGCCTTCAATTCGACTTTCCAATTCAATTAGGAGAACAGATTCAATTTGAAACTTCAACCAAATTGGTTTTAAATTGAATCTTGGAATTAAAGTTTCTTGCAGTCCTAGTAAATATAGGCAGTGTTTACTGCAAGATTTTGAAGGTTTTTTGTTTTTTTTAACTCTCCGGAAATGCCAATCCACACCACAACTCTATCTGGTGCTGAGTTTCAGCTTTTCACAAAACCTTAAATTACATCAAGAATATGTCAGGTGCAGCAATTCTGTGACTTTTCTGAAAACAGTGGATTGAGGCAGGCAGGGCCGTGCGTGGCCAGAGATTTGTTTTTTACTTGACTCAGTCACTCTCCCCTTTTCCTTCTCTTGAACCCCACCCACAAATTCCTGTTACAAATCAGAAGCGCCCGCCGTGCCTCCCAGCACCGACCCTGAAAGTTTCATCCACCTTTAATTTCCTCCCGATTTTACTTGTGAAGCAAGATGGCCGTAAGCCCTATTATTGCCACCTACGGGAACAGAACCTGTAAGTCTACTTAATTATATCACAAACTGCAGCTGCCATGCCTCAAACAACCAAGCAAACCCCACCGTTTTAAAGTCACTTCCTAATGGTTCTTGTCATAGTTCCTGTTGGAGGAACTCTTAGACTGTATTTCAAACCGACCTTCATTAAACAAACTTCAGTCTCACCGAAAGTCAAACAGGCCCTGCTTACCATGTCCACAGGCACCTCACCGTCTTAATGCGAGTCTTCCTTTTCCAAATGCTGCGACTGGAATTCCCAGGGCCTGATCTTGTGGGCCAAAGAGCCAGAAACTGAGAGGGCAAAATAAAACAGGCGCCTCCTCCGAGACGTCCCACTTCTCCTTGTCTGTGTGACATTTTATCTGACATTTCACACACTACATTTGGGGACATACAGGGGAAAGAACACCAGGACCGATAGGACTCAATCCTTCCTCGGTTGCATCAGGTGTTTTTCCCTCTTCCGTTACACACCCACAGGAACTGGAGTCCAACAGAATTAAAAGCAAGCTGTGCACAGCTAGTCCTCAACTTACAACCCATTGGTTTGTGACCGTTAGTATTCAAAGGTATTCAAACTGTTGCGGCATCCCCCACGGTTACCTGATCAGAGTTTGGGGTGCTGGGCAGGTGTCTTTAGGGCAGCCGCAGCCTCTGTCCTCCTCGCCCCCCGCCCTGGGTGTGTGTGTGGGGGTGTGTGTGCTCAAGGCCCTTTGCAACCTTCCTGACCAACTTCCTTCAACAAGGAACTGGAATTCGCCTAACAACTGCAGTGACTCGCTTAACAACCGGGACAAAAAAGATCGTAAACCTGGGTGTGACTCACTTAACAGTCTCCTGACTGTTAAGTCTCCTGACAGTGAGAACAATTAATCAGTGGAACAACTTGCCTGCAGAAGTTGTGAATGCTCCAACACTGGAAATTTTTAAGATGTTGGATAACCATTTGTCTGAAGTGGTGTAGGGTTTCCTGGCTGGGCAGGGGGGTGGACTAGAAGACCTCCAAGGTCCCTTCCAACTCTGTTATTCTAGTCTATTCTATTCTACTTAACAACTACCTTGCTTAACCACAGGCATCCTGGCCTCCACTGTGGTCATTAGCCAAGGACTACATGTGCAGTCATAAGCCCATTTCCAGGGACCGCACACACTACTAAGTCCCTTTACAAGGCAAACTCTACGGCTGCTCCGACAAAAGGAAGGGCCGCCCAAGCCGGTGGGGGGTGGGGGCAGACCTGGAAGCCCTCCTTGCAGGGTTTAAATGTCCGCAGTTGGCTTGGTGGGTGGGAAGAGCCGCCTCCTCTGGCCCCTGGGGGTCTCCAGGCCCCTCTTGCCTTTCAGCTGAACCAGCCCTTCCTCCTCCTCCACTCCCCCGACTTGGCCGTGTAAATACTCTCTCGTCACACAGTCCTTAATTACATTCGGTCCCATTGATGCCAATTACAAATCATCCTTGATTAAACATGGCCCCATTGTTAATTGCACATTATCCTTGATTACACACTGTTTCCACCCTGCAGACTCACGCCCGGCTCCTGAGCCTTTTCATGGAGGCTACTGAGGCCTCCCGAGCAGAAGTCTCTGCTTCCCTCAGGGACAACTCTACTGTTTTTGCCACTGAATTTAATCCTGTTATTTGCACCCAGTATTTTTAACCGACTGAAGGAATTTTGAATAATTCTGTCTTGTATCAGACCCCATTTTAGGTCGGCTGCAGATTTGATTGGTATTTCTCTACTCCTTCATCAAATCTGCAGCAGACCTAAAATGGGGCCTGATACAGGAATCCTCAAGGTCGTCGTTAGACACCTCGTCAACCAAAGGTCCTCACGTCACCAACCACAATAATACAGGATCTCATGCTTTTTCGGAAAGGACCGTGTCAGATTCAGAAGGCAGGTGCCCACTCTCTGGGCGAAGACCTGGCCCTGACAACTGGCCTAGGGGGGTCCAAGAGCACCAGGCATCCCTGGGGGGCGGGGGGGGTGTCCTTTGTGGGCTGAAAGCACTCCCTCTGCCTTTTAACTTTGCAATTGTTCTTTAACTTTAATCTGTTTTCTAACTTCATTTTTAACTATAGCTCATCTATAATTTTACTATTTTCTCTATAAACCACCCAGAGGCACACAAGTGTGATGGTCAGTATGGAAATTTGATAAAATAAGAATGGAAAGGAAGACCCCAAAAGGAAGTTAATTAGAGAATATTCAGGCGTATCACTCCATCTTCCTTCGCTGAATGCCTGCAAACACAAGACGTGAAGACTTCTTGCTGCAAAATCTTTGTGACTTAGCTAAGTCTTTTTGTAATGAAATCCTTGTTATTCTCAAATCCCCAGCTGCACAAAGATGAAACAGATGCGAATAGTCTGTCGTGTCATTCAAAATTGCTATCACCTCCATCCCAAGTAATTTAACTGGCAGCGTTAATCTCAGGCTTCTGGGCTGGGCCTTCATTTTATCTGCGCAGCATAGAACGCAGAGGACTGCCCACAGGAGGATGATCTCCTTTTCCGGGTTCTTGGCAGGCATTCTGGAATTTTCTTTGGGTGGGTGAAAAACATTATCAAGATAATGGATTCAACATCGCGTCTCTGCCTGGAGGAGAAAATTCCTACAAGTCTTAATACGAAGGCGGCTGAGGGGAAATCAGAATCAAGAGAAGCTTGTTGTATTTTATAGGTTTACAGCTTAAACTACTGCACTGAATGAGAATGTTATCCTATAGAAAGTAACGTAATCATTTTTAAGGTTCCCTCTGGTAAAGGCTACCTCTTGTAAAAAAATCCTTCTAAATAAAACTTGATGGTATTTATGGCGATACTAAAAGTGCCGAAGAGGCCCCGCCTTCCATCTCCATCCTGGGCCGTCCAGGGTCTCGCTGTGGCCGTTCTGCCAGGTGGCTGCAGAGGTCTGGGCAGGGCAGAACAGGGCCGTTCAACCCTAGTAAGGCAGGAGGGCTTTGGGTTCTAGGACTCCCATTCCTCAGGATTCTCCATCTCTCGTCCTGGAGTGGGTGGCCTTACAGAACTGGTGTGCAATCCAGGCAGCCCCAGACGCCACACGGAGAGCCTTCGCCGCGCTTTGTGTCACGTGCCTCAGCTGCCAACTGTCTATTGTGCTGCCTAAGTCTTGTAGGCTGCCCACTTGCTTGAGACATGCAGCCATACAGAGTGAGTGAATGGCCGGCAAAGCCAGCTAGGTAAAAACTTCGGCAAGGTGAGGTGCCCACCACCCAGGAGCCAGCACCAACTCTCCCGGTCGGCTCACTGCACATCTTCAATGAGCAGGCTTGGGAGCTTGAATCATTAGATGCCACAACTGAGCAGGTGGGAAAAGGGCCAAGGAGAAGATGACCTGAAACTACAACTGACAGAAGAAAACCATTCTGCCCAGTAGACAGGTTTTCTACTGCTTTTTACAACTTGGTACAAAATTATGTTCTTTTTACAACCAGGACAAACTCTTAAATTTATTTTATTTATTTATTTATTTTATTTTATTTCTACACCGCAATATTGCGGTATAGAAATTAACACAATATTGTTAAATATCTAGCAGGTCAGTAGGTCCCAAAATGTTGAGAAGTCTGCTGTTAATTACGATTTCAAAACCAAACCAGGTGACTTAGGAATTTCCACTTAACTTTCTCTATGGCCAGAATCTCTGGCATACAGACTACATTTTTATGCGACGCTAATGTTTCAGTGTCTCAGCTCCAAAGGTAATTCTTACTAAGGCTGTTGATGTATGTGACTAATCCCTGGAATGTTACTTAAACGTAGTTTATTTAGACACACAGCTTGCTCTTTCCGATTTTTATTGCATGATTTATCAGAAAGCTTACTAGAAATCCATTTTAATTCTCCCTTAAATAAGGAAAACGTCTGGCTGGTCTCTATTCCTGCTTTATAAGGTCGGTGGCACCCTTTGTGTAGGAGAGGACACACACGTGCCCCAAGACACAATATGCTGCTGAAAAGCCCCAGCAGGAGAGTCAGGTAAGGTCAAGTAAATTCTGCTTTGAGCTTCCAAAGCCCTTCGCCTCCCGACTGCCTGTGGAAAGTGCAGAGGTTTCTCAGAAGTTCCCGGAAGATGCAAGACTGCTCCGTGGTCAGCCTGGACCCAAATTCCTGCAGGATTTCCCGAGTGCTGGCCTGGCCTGGCAGCTGGGCCTGGAAAGCCATGAAGCTCTGGATATCCGAGAGCAGCTCATCGTGCTCTGTGGCTGTGGGGGCCCCGGGGATCCTGTGCTGAAAACTCCCCTCAGCCAGATCCTCCCTCTGTTGGGATCCAGTCAGGTGATTCCTCTCCCTCATTTTGGCCAGCAATGAAGAGGAGTCCAGCGCGCCTGAAGAGGCCTCTCCATCGAAGTGAGAAACTCTACTACTGGCAGGCTCTCCTCTCTCTTTTTCACCCTCCTGCAAAAATAAATCAAAATGGTGGGAGGAATTCTCATATCAAACAGCAGCAGGGTAACTCCCTTTATAATCCAGGAAGGTATTTTTTGGAATGTGATCATTATGAATTCTTCTCAAAGCATTTAGCGTGTTTACCAATTTATTAAGGAGAATATTGTGAGGGACTCTGTTAAAGTTCAAGCAGGTCACACCACGCCATTCCCCGTCTACTAAGGGAGCAACACTATCAAAGGAGGAGATACACTCAGTCTCACCTTAAAGGAGACATTTATAAGGTCTCCTTAAATACTATGGTGCTTACTTTTGAACCAATGGGGACAAACCCACACTGCAAAACTGTAATTTTATGCACACTTTTCTACATATAATCTTCAATTAACACAACTTCTGAGCAGATGCCGTGGTTCTGCAGCCCCCCCCTCTTCCTTCCTCATTCACTCTCACAAATGGGTGAACCGCTCAGAGCAGAGCTCTTCCTGGCCTTCCTCTGCTGATAAGAGGAATCCACTTATTTGCCCAAGTGGAGAATGACTTCCAAACAACAAGAATGGTGTTATGATGGAAGTAACTGCCAGAGGAGGCATGTCCACCGTCCTATGAAAAAAGAGCCCTGAATTGGTGGGGGTCTTGAAATAGGGATGCAGTGGAATGCCTCGCTCGACCCTTCCTTCCTTCCTTCCTTCCTTCCTTCCTTCCTTCCTTCCTTCCTTCCTTCCTTC
>JANHZT010007951.1:6105-16412 GCA_032468215.1 Stegonotus admiraltiensis | reverse complement strand
ATTTAATAAGGCTGTTTCATTCATTCAGATCTCGGATGTCTTCTGCTTGTGTTCCCTTTATTTTTTTGAGCAGTGTATATTCCACTTACAGATACGCCTTTAAGATACATTGGACTGGATAAGGTACTTCAGGTTAAACCCCTAGGTACACCTTCCACCAGACCACACTAGGAACGCTAAATGGGCCCTCCCTGCCTCATACAGAGGAGGCTCCTGGGGAGAGGAGGAAACCATCTCTGGCTCTTGAAATGGGATCCTAAGGTGAACCACTTAGGAACCGTTTCTTCTCCTTTTAAACCTGCATGACTATAATCAAAGTGTCATGTGGGAAAAAAATACATCCCCTGTTGATATTAATGACTGCAGAAGCTGTGATCAAGGAGACGCAACCATGTTAATCAAAAGGCACATCTAGTAGGCTACCGCTGTGGAAGTCAAAAAGGAATTAAGCAGAACGTAGCATGCACAATAAGGTAAACCCTGGAACTTGTAATCAGCAGGATGGGCTGAGCTGCTTTTGTATATACGATGTGACTCTGTAAGGGGACTTCTTACATTCACTATGAGTTGCTCATGTTTCAACTTGCACTTTTTTCCTGAAGCCTGACAGGAAGAAGATGATATCATGAAATTTGGGTTCCTCTTCTGGCCAAATCTGCTTCTGAAATTAACCAGAAACCAGAGATACATTCTTCGCAAACTGATCGCATGGCATTACAAGGCAGATACATTTACATATAGACTGATAATAAGAGGGCCAAGTGGCAAAGCAAAACGTAGGAAGGTTGACTCCATGTACACCTCCTGCTGGCCCCACTCATCTCTTCCCCCCGCCCCCCACTTCCTGAGTGCCATTTTTCTATCTCATTCCCATGCAGAAATATACAACATTTTTTCACTGCTTGTGGGAATTGGGTATGCCTAGCCTAACAAGAGAACAACTAGGGGTAACATAATAGCAATCTTCCAATATCTGAGGGGCTTCCACAGAGAGGAGGGGGTCCACCTATTCTCCAGAGCACCTGAGGGCAGGACAAGAAGCATCAGGTAGAAAGTCATCAAGGGGAGAAGCGACCTGGAACTAAGGAGGATTTCCTGACAGTTAGAACAATTAATCAGAGAATGGCTTGCCTCCAGAAGTTGTGGGTGCTCCAACACTGGAGGTTTTAAAGAAGAGATTGGACAACCATTTGTCTGAAATGGTACAGGGTCTCCTGCTTGAGCATGGGGTGGACTAGAAGACCTCCAAGGTCCCTTCCAAATCTGATATTCTGTTGTCCTTTAACTTATATATAACATTGATTTGGAACTGGGAATATTTCAGCTTTTGACAAGATGGTGTTCTCATGTCCTATTAACTTAGTCAAGAAATAAGAAGACATTATCCACCTCAAAAAATGAATGAATTATTACAGTTATTGACCAGAATTTATCTCATAAACTAACGTAAAGATAAATGACACGAAGGAAATTTCTCTTGGCTAACAGCCAAGGAGCATCAGGGTAGCTTTTCCTTCAACATTTTAGATGGCATCAGTAGACTTTCCAAGCTTTTTTTTCAGACACTGAAGCTCTGTAGCTATTTCATAATGGCTAAAATTCAGAATCAAAATCACACTTCAGCAAGAAGCATGGATTTGAAACTGGGTTGGCTGTTCACCTTCTCTCTGAAAAAGTTATGCCTTGAGATGTAGCAGATCACCAAATTAATTATCCTATAAGAGAAACGACCCTCAGATCCATGACGGAGGGCCAACAGGCTTACTTTAACCTAGCTGGGGTGCTCCCAGCCCAAATGGAAGCAGCTCCCCGGTATCGTTGTCGAGAAACCTTCAAGGCTCGGAGGGCATCTTGAGC
This sequence comes from Stegonotus admiraltiensis, assembly GCA_032468215.1. Lineage (NCBI taxonomy): Eukaryota > Metazoa > Chordata > Lepidosauria > Squamata > Colubridae > Stegonotus > Stegonotus admiraltiensis. The sequence goes on along the minus strand of JANHZT010007951.1, from coordinate 14,555 downwards.
CACACGATTGGCCTCTGCTTCCACCAGCACGAAATCTGAACTAGAAGCTTCCATTATGGCGTCATGCTTCATTATGCTGTGTATTCCTGGGGGAAAAAGGAATGAATGGCTTTTGAAAAACCACAATCTCTCCATTCCTTTTGTCTGAGTGAACACCAGATGTTCTGCATGTGAAACTCAACAACTGGTCTGGAAGTGTTGAGCCAGAGTAGATCTACTTCAGCCTTGGCTGCCTTGCTTCTAGAAAAGCAGGCTCTGCACACAAACTTCTAAAAATAAAACTGCTAACTGCCCCAGAAAAAAATGGGAGAATGCCACCATCTGTCCCAGCCAATATCTCCTTGTCTGGGGAGTCTGGGGAATTCTGGGACACTTCTTCAAGTGGCCAAGGTTGAGAAAACCCCCAAGTGGGTTACACAATGAACTCTGATAAACTGAGTGCACAACGGACTTTCTTGTCTCAACTAATTCACTATTATAGACTTAGAGTATTGGCTTCTCTTGGTGGGTTGGAGGGAGATATCAAGTGGGGCTGTTCAACACTTGTATTAATGCTAGCTAATATCAATAAAGCCCACTGTCCAGGGCCAAATCGATCACACTCTAGGCTCCTGAAGAAACTGGCAGAGGGGATTCCACAGCTGCTGTCTGTAGTTGGGTCATTTTTGAGAGCCCGGGGAAGGAGGGATGGTGCAGTCCCAGGAGAGGGGAGGGCCATTTCCATCTTCAAAAGGAGGAAAGAGGCAGGAGCTGCCCATTTGAGGTCCATGCTGGACAAGGATTGTCCAAAAGACTGAAGAGCAGGGTTGCTTCTGTGATTCAAACAATCAAAGCTTGACATGGATCAGGCAATAGTGTGCAGGCAGTGGATTTGATAGCTTGAATGAATGAAGTTTGCATAAAAGGCCCAGTTGCCTAAGGCACAAAAACATTCTGATAACTCTATAAGCAGTTTACATATGCTACATTAGCTCAATTTGGATTTCCCAAAGGATTTATAAAAGGAGTCCAGATCTTGCAGGAGTCTGGATCTCTGTCACACCTGGAATTATATTTAAACAAAATAGAAAACAGCAGAAGGTGGTTACCTGATTTTTTGAAAAGCTTCTCCAAAACGTAATCGTCACTTTTCGTTTGCTCTTTAAGCTCCTCACGATCTTCCTTCTGGTACTTTCTCTGCTTCACCAGGTGGGGAACTGGCACCCCCTCGAATCTGGCATCCCGAGAACGTTTGGGCCTCTTCCGTTGGCCCTTGCCAGGCTCCAGGGCTGAAGTGGGCTCCCTGGGGTTAGTGAGCAGCCGATGATGGCCCTGCTGTTCCCTGGAAGCTGGCTTCTCCTGGCTTATCCCGCCTTCGCCGACCGGCATCATCCGGCCCTTCCCCTTCAGTGCTTCTCCTCCTCCTCCTCCTCCTCCTTCGGCCAGCTCTGACGGGGGCTCCTCCACCACCCCTGAAGGCTCCTCTCCGGTCCTCAGGAACAAATCTGTAGGGGCAGCAGGAGTTTGGGCGGGGTCTTTTGGAAAGGGAGGAGGGGATGTTCCCGAGTTTCTCTCGACTGGTTTCCCTGCTGCAAGGGCTGCATTTTCATGTTTTCTTGCTATGAAGGAACCGGACTGCTTGGAGGTCAGCTTCACATGGCATCTTTTGGAAAATTCAGAAATACTGGCACTGTGACGCTTCAATGGCCGCTTTGGTGCTGGAACATCAGAACCGGTTCCTGAAACGCATTATCACACAAACTGTCACCGGCTGCTCACGCCTCTCTCTGCCTTTCAACATCGCCATCCGTCCCCAGACAGACCTGCAAAGATGGCGCTGGTTTCCGTCCCCTGGGCTCCGTCTGGAGTGCTCAGGGTGAAGAGCTCGTAGAGGTCATTGGATTTGAAGAAACGCCTTTGCTTTGGGTCTTTCAGAATTCTGTTTGTCAGGAATTGTTTGAATATTTGTCTGGGAAAATAAACATTTTCTGATCAGGGACGTTACGTTCTCTGTCCGAAACACGACACATTTTTCCTGCTGTATCTAGTTTTTTCTCTCTCTTCTCGCTTTCTCTCTCTCACACAAATGGGCATAAACATATTAAAGATCTCAAAACTTAGAAAATGTTTAAGGAATCAATGGAACAAAATAAATAATTTCAGTCAAAGTGAACACCTCTCACTGTGCTTAAATTCAGAATTACACTCAATTTCCAATAACTGGCTTTTGTCTACTGCAACTGTAACTCAAAAAGGTTCTATCACCGCCATGAAATGATCCATTACAAAGCATTTCATCCTCCCTACAAAGGAAAGAAGGACCCTGGGGGGCGCAACCAAAAGAAGAAAAGCAGCCGGATCCAGATTCTCAAGCCGACACCTGGCAGAAGGGCGGCAGAGGAACCCGGCTGGAACATCACACTGACCTGTGGTAAATCTTTTCCTCAATGGTCCCTGCAGTGAGAAGCCGATACACAGTTACGTCTCTGGTCTGGCCAATCCTCCATGCGCGTTCCCGAGCCTAGGACACAAAGACCGGCTTTGCTTTTCAGACGATACAGAAGGACAAGGCGGGCTGTTGCTGGGGTTAAACACTGAGAGCTCCGGAGGCTCCTCCTCACTTCCTCTGGGTGGCCCTCAAACCATTGGGAAGCTTGCTTTCCTGCTCAACCCCTCCAGTGGCATCTCTTCCCCAGGGTGCAGAGCAGATGAAGGGCAATTTTCCTCCTGCGAGTAAGATGGGGGGTGGGGGTGGGGGTGAACTGGCTCCCTGCAAGCCCCCTCCCCCCCCCGGAGCCTGCTCTAGTGAAAGAGGGAGACCAAGCCACCATTTGACTGAATGAAAAGAGGCTTTTCTGAAATGCACGGTTCTTCACTTCTTTCCCAGCGACCTACCTGAGTGTCTGTGCTGGGATTCCAGTCAGGGTCATAAATGATCACCCGGTCTGCACCTGTCAGGTTAATCCCAAGGCCACCAACTCGAGTAGTAAGGAGAAAGACAAATATGGACGGATCCTGTGGAGTTTTGCAAGACAAAGCGCCCTTAGGAAACGTGTTCAAAGATCCACCTCACCATCTCCCTTTCAAGGGACGGGAGACGCTTCCCTTTGAACTTAGGGATGGGGGCATCAACGTTTCTGTGCTATGTAACTTGATTGCCCATTATTCCAATCGTGTAAACCCCTTAGAGAGGGCTGCAAAGCCTACGGGCAATTGCTACAGAGGATGACCAAGAAGAGACAACCCAGAGCATTACCTGAAACAGGTATCCGTATTGGGGGGATTCTGAGTGAAAATGGAACTAGCAAATCTCACAGCTACTTGGTTCGGCTCTGCTGTTGCTAACCCTGATCAAACAGAGCGTAACTCCTGCTGAGGCCTTACCACGACTTCCTCACCTCATTGAATCTGGCAATTAGAGGCTGCCTCGAGGCCACTGTGGTGGTGCCGTCCATTTTGAGGTAGGAGTAGTTTCTCTGCTTTAAAAACACTTCAAGGATGTGCAGCATCTGCAGCATTGAAGGGGGGGGGGAAACAACCCCACAGGGGTCTCTGATCACGACCTCTAGCAGCACAGATGGTAGGAAGTTAGTCCGGCCTGCCTTTAGCAAAAGGCAGCCGAGGGCCAGCACCGAAGCTCCATGAAGCCAAATACCTTCTGGCATAAAAGATGCTTCCACCCAGGCCCCTCGGGGGCCATTCCCCGTTTACCCCAATGCACTGACCCCGTGGCAAGGGAGGTTCAAACCTGACGCTGACCTGCCTGGACTGGGTGAAGAGCAGCACCCGGTGGCTCTGCTTGTGCCAGATTTTCAGCAGGGACTCCACAACTATCAGCTTCCCAGAACGTTTCCAGAACCCAAACCTGTCTTCTTCTTTTAAGTCTTCCTCGGGGGTCCCCTTCAGAATCTTAGGTCCACCGGAGAAGATGTCGGGATGGTTGCACATTTTTCTTAGGGCTATCAGTCCTGGGAAAATCTGCAAAGGAAACACAGGCAAACAAAGTCCTATTATGAAGCCTCTGACGGACAGAGGGGGTTACAACCAATTTATAGATAATTATTCCGAAAGCAAGTTCTCATCAGAGCCTCAAGAGATGGGTGGGGATTGCCTGGGGAGTTCTACATCAGTATCAAAACTTTGCCCGCAGAAGGGCAGGTCCTCCGAGCAATACCTGGAAGGCAAAGCCAGTGCGGGAATCCTGCCTCCTGCAGAGGCTCTGAATAAGTTCTGAACACAAAGAAACACAGGCACACGCCCTGGGGCTGGGAAACGGGCCTTGCAAGTTTGTTTAAAAAAATAATGAACGTGTGACAAAATTCTGTACACTTTAAAGTACTACCTGAATGTATGTAAGAAAATGAGCGTTCCAGAAAAATTCAGGTAGAAACTTATCAATTTTATAGACAGAAACAAACAATTGGAGGCAACAAAATGAAAGAGACTGGGAAACAGAAGTTTAAAAAGGTAGCGAAAATGCAAACAATATTGATGGAAATGTGTGTACTGGAAGTAAAGGAAAAAGGGCAAACAAGTTGTTTCTGGATGGCTCTTCCAATGTCACCCAGTCAGCTTTTGCACCTGAGGCAGAACTCGAACTGGAGCCAGCACGGCAGAAGTAGTCTAGGGCAGGGGTGAAATGTAAAATGTGTTGCTACCAGTTCTGTAGGCGTGACTTGGTGGCCGTGGCTTGGTGGGGTGGGGTCATGTGACTAGGTGGGCATGGCCAACTTTTTTTTTATACTGAATTAAAGCATTTTTTTACTACCTATTCGCCAGAACTGGTAGTAAAAAAATGCTTTAAAAAAGTAAAAAAATAGGTTCCGACAACCTTTTTTAAAGTACTTTTTTACTACCTACCATGTTTCCGCGAAAATAAGACCCTGTCTTATATTTTTTTGAACCCTGAAATAAGCGCTTGGCCTTATTGCCAAGTGCTCAAAAGCCTGATTGGGCTTATTATCAGGGGAGGTCTTCTTTTGGGGGAAACAGAGAATTCACCGGAACTGGTAGTAAAAAAATGATTTCAAAAAGTAAAAAAATGTTCCAAGGATCACGTGGCACAGCTGATTGACAATCAGCTGTGCCACACGATCCTCAGAACCTCTTTTTTTCTTTTTTTAAAGCGGTTTTTTACTACCAGTTCGCCTGAACTGGTAGTTTTTTTTCACTACCCAGTTTGCCCGAACCGGAGCGAATCGGTAGCATTTCACCCCTGGTCTAGGGGCCTTAAGCACTGGAACAAACTGGCACAATACTGAGAAATTAGCTGCAGCTGGCAAACGGCTCCCAGCTTCTCTGAATTCGGGAGATCTTCCCAATGTAGAGCAGCTGCTTTGGGAAGGACAGGACCCTCGTGTTGCAAAGATGGCACCATCTTAAGAGTCAGCCTCTGAATTAACAGCCTGCCTGTCTTGCTGGTTATCAGCGTTAACTTTCTCTTTCTCCCCCTCCAGATATTCACAGCCTTCAAGTAGCACATTAAGACGTCTGTCCCGTAATTGAGCTGGGCAGTTGGGCATCGCTGATAACGGCAGTGCCTCCCACACTGTCTGATTTCCCAGTTCCTTCATATAGATGTTGTTTAAAGCAAGGGAGAATTGGAGCCCTTTGATCCCCGGTATCGGAGCTCAACCTTTCCTCTCCTGGATTCCGGGTGGAATTTTCACTCAGGAAGGAGGGACATCTCCTTCCTTAAGAGATTGAGACACTCAAAGTCCTTCCAAGAGATTAAGAAGGACGAAGGTCACGTATCCACAAATCCTGCTGGAGGTTATCGGTGAGAGCAACCCAGGCAATTCATCTCCCAGGTCTGGGCCTGAACCCCGAATGAAAAGGAGAGAAAGGTATGGAGAAGTACAGTGAATTAAATTAGTTCAATTTTCTTTTTCTTCAATCGCCTGCCTTTAATTTATTCTACTGCAAATGGCAATAATATTAGCCCTTTTCTTTGGGTAACCTCTTAAATGCCTTACTTTATTGCATTTTACCTGCATTTCTCTATTGAGGATCTGATAGACTTCTTTGGAATCAATAAACTTTTTGTAAAGTTGTTGCTGTTCAGCCGTCAATCGACAAAATAAGACCTAAACAGACATTGAAGAAATTACTAGCCTTGCAGCATACCGTAAGTAAAGCAATAAAAGCACAAATACACATCTTCTCCTCCCGAAAAGTTTACAACGCCTGGCTTTCGTGACTGGGATCGGCCTCTCTGCGGTGCCCATCTCCAAACCCCTTGGCTTGTCTACGAGAACCCGCAATATGTCAGGCTCATCTTGCAGAAGGAAATCCCACCTTATCTGCAAGCAGAACTTTTAATTAATTCCAGTTTGTGAGATGAGTCCCCCTGCCTGTGAGTGCTCTACACCAAGCAATATGGCAATCCCCTTCCAAGAGATGCCACTCTCAGATACCACCACACACATCTCAGTCTTCAGGGATTTTAATTTTAACCTACGCTTTTAAACTTAACTACCTTAAGTATTCACTGGAACAGAAAAGTAGGTTATACACTGAACAGATTTCTTCTCTCATAACGTAACTGTTGATAGGCATTCACCACGCACTCTAAATTTTCTCTGCTATCTGACAGCAGATTGTAAACATAAAGGAGAATTTAAATGAGTGAAAACAATATACCAGAAAACTGTGTTTTATGTTTTATGAAGTAAGCTACCCAGAGTACCTGCTGAGGTGAGAAATTATAGAAATCAAACAAACAAACAAAGCCTCTGATTTCTTGGGAGGCGTTTGCAAAATAATTCATGCCATATAATAAATAACGGTGCTGTACGTCGTAATTCAGTGTCACCTGCAAGCACAGCTCAGTATGTTTATGAGGGCCACCAGTGGGTATCACCGGGATCTTCTTCAATGAAGACTCATTTCCAGGATTATTATCCACTTGAACAGGGGTCAATCTCCCTGCAAGAGAGCTGAGCTTAATTTGTTCCCAACTTTAAGGGACAATGTTTTATTCTGCTAGGCCAGAATCTCTTCAAAGGTGACATCTGAGCAAATGGAAGGGAGAGGTTGTGTGTGTCCACAGGAACTTTTCTCCTGCCAGGGATGTGAAGTCCAAAGCATTTCTTCATACTGACGTGGAAACAGGGAAACTGGACAAAATTCAAGATACCTGCTCATTTTTATCTGGCAAGGAGAGGCTCATCTGAACATCTGCCTTCATTCTGCGCAGCAGGTAGGGGTTAATCGTATCCCGTAAAATACAGGCACACTTGTATGCAGTTTTCACCTTTGGGGGGGAAAAAATGCCAGTGACTTTACTAAGTGTTTCTCATACTTTTTTATCCCAGCATGGAAATGATGCAGAAGTACAGATAAAAGAAACAGTGAAGGATAACCAAAAAAAAAGCAAGAAAGGTATCTAGGGAAGTGACTTCCAGCCTTCTTTGTAGCAGCTACAAACACCTCCCAGTTGCCTATCATAGTTCCCTTCTTCCCATGAACTTCAATCAATAAATCCCGAAATCAGCAGTGCCTTCTCATGCCTTTGACCAGAAAAAAGCCAAGAGAGGGTTTCCAGAGGAGGTTGGATAGACCTACAAAGGACCCTTTCAGGGCGACCCTCCTGGTCGTTACCTGGACCGGAGAGGCATTGGAATATCCCCCCATGGTAATGGGGACCGAGAACTGCTCCAGGAAGACAGGGAGGGTCCCCAACTTCCCTGGGAACACAAAGTCAAAGAGGGACCACAGCTCCTTGAGGTGGTTTTGCAGAGGTGACCCGGACAAGATGATCCGATGCGGAGTAGAGAACTGCAACGGGAAGAAAAGAAAGTGTGATGTCCCATTGAAACAAAAGACACAAGTCTGCTCAGATGATGTGATATGGTGCTGTGTGAGATTAAAATGAACTAAAATCATTCCAACAGCTTTGCAGAATTGCTCCACTTAAAATGATTATTCTTTCTGAGATTCTGTCTATTTTTCAAATATTCTCAATTCCACTGCCTCCTCTGCCATTTCATGCATAGCAAATAATTTTCTCTTAATTTATAGCTTATTAACATTATATTATTATTATTATTATTATTATTATTATTTTATTTATATACCGCTCTTCTCCCGAAGGACTCGGTACACAGCCAAAAATAAAACACAAGCATACAAAAGTTAAAAGTAATTAAAAAACCAGATTAAACATTTGGCCCATGATTAAAACCAAGCTTAAAACCAAATTTAAAATCCCCCAAATTTAAAACCAGATGAACCCATCAATTAAAAATCAGGGCAGCCCGGCTTGCTGAAATAAGAAGGTTTTAAGGGCGCGACGGAAATTATGCAGGTCTGGGATCCTCCGGACCTCTGGGGGCAGCTCGTTCCAGAGGGCGGGTGCTCCCACAGAGAAGGCCCTCACCCTGGGGGTCGCCGGTCAACACTGTCTGACCAACGGCACCCTGAGGAGCCCCTCTCTGTGGGAGCGTACTGGACGGTGGGAGGCTATTGGT
>JANHZT010007950.1:0-11744 GCA_032468215.1 Stegonotus admiraltiensis | reverse complement strand
AGATTCTCAGTCATCCAGATCATGGTTGTCCCAAAGGTGCTTTTAAGGCAAGTGGACTTTGTTTTTCCTTGAAGGCATTTTGCTTCTCATCCAAGAAACTTCTTCAGTTCTGGAGAACTGAAGAAGCTTCTTGGATGAGAAGCGAAACATCTTCAAGGAAAAATAAAGTCCACTTGCCTTTTGAAAAAAAGGAAATTTGGGAGAAGCAAGGAACATATATGCTGGGGTCCCATTATTTCCTGTTCCTGGAACCACTCAAACATTTTCTAGCTTTGTTCTGTCAGAACTCGGAACGTGCTGAGTTTTGCTCACTGGAATGCATCTGTTTCCTAACATTCCAAGTGGGACAGTTTTATGCTTGAAAGAAAAACAGTTTTCATTTCCTACAGAATACAGTTTAAGCCCAACAACAGTTGGCCAGTTTGCAATCATGGGATTTCAAAACCTGTAGCAAAAAGACAGATTCTGTAAATGGGTTTTCAATTAGAAAAATGATTGCTGAATTGCATTCAGTGGGTAGAGAAAATGGAAATAGCAGCCTGATGTGCAGTTCAATTAAAAATTACCGATTTCATGTTTCCTGCTGACACGAGATTTGGTCTGGGAGGTACATTTCCTACCAGAGAGAAGTAGGACAGCCTTTCCTGGTTGGTTCATTTTCACTTCTTTAAAAAAAAACATTTCTTTTTCCGGGGTGGGGGTGGGGGGTGGAATCTTGGGAAAGCAATGTTGAGACTGGCAGGGGAGGGCTGAGGAAATATAGGGCTAATTTTAGCTGGTTTTAAGGTAACCTCACTCCATTCAGATATTTCAAGAAATGCTGGGGAAACATAATAGCAGTCAGCTAAAATAAGCTATTCCAGGGTTCTCAATTCCTTCAAAAGAGTAGCTCTCCTATCAAATCAGTTAGCTTCACCCAAATAGGTTTATTTTGTTGCTTTGATTTATATTGTATGATTTTGTGTTTATAAGAAAAAAATAGCAGAGATGAAATTGCTAATACAACTTCTTGGAGGATTTGTTTTATAAATGAAGGCCTTGCTGCCTTTTTTTGAAATAGAAAGAATGGGATATCTGTGGTCAACCACTTCAGAGTTTTAAGGGGCAATGGTATACAAAATAGCAATAGCACTTAGACTTATATACCGCTTTACAGTGCTTTACCGCCCTCTCTAAGCAGTTTACAGATTCAGCATTTTGCCCCAACAATCTAGGTTCCTCATTTTACTAACTTTGGAAGGGTGGAAGTGAACCTTGAGCCGGTCAGAATCGAATTCCAGGCTGTGGGCAGAGTTAGTCTGCAATACTGCATTCTAACCACTGAGTCACCACGGCTCCTGGTGATAAAGTAATATTAAATAAAAGCAATATTAAATCTGACACCAGAAGGAAGGCATTCCTTGGTTTGAGAACAATCTTAGAAAAGACATTCGTGCAGATGTGACAAGCCTGTGAACCAGTGGTGGGTTTCAAATTTTTTTACTACCGGTTCTGTGAGTGTGGCTTGGTGGGCATGGCTTGGTGGGCGTGGTGTGGCTTGGTGGGCGTGGCTTGGAGGGTGTGGCAGGGGAAGGTTACTGCAAAATCCCCATTTCCTCCCGATCAGCTGGGACTTGGGAGGCAGAGAATAGATGGGGGTGGGGCCAGTCAGAATTTTTACTACCAGTTCTCCGAACTACTCAAAATTTCCGCTACCGGTTCTCCAGAACTGGTCAGAACCTGCTGTGAAACCCACCTCTGCTGTGAACATGAGGGCATCTGTAAGAGATCTTTTGGTGACCTTCATGCCTAGATAGATTTGGTTAGTTAATTTATACAGCTGTGTATCTCAACAAATGACTTTACATAGCAAACAATATTTAAAATAAAAGTGAAAACAATTATAATGACAATTACAACCGTTAAAATACATACCTGAAAGAAATATAGCAGCCATCAACACAACTTGGACATAAGGGACCCCAGGCCCAGGCACAAAGTCGGGTCTTTAAGGCTTTATGAAAGGCCAACAGGGTTGGGGCCAACCTGATTTCCAGAGGGAGACTGTTTTAGAGGGTGGCCACTATGGCAGAGAAGGCTCATCTTTTGAGGCTCACCAGCTGACATTCTTTAGCTGATGGGACCTGGATCAAGCCTATCTTGTTGGACCAGTTCAGACAGGTAGAAACAACTTGGCAGAGACAGTCCTTTATGGTTGTCTCAATACAATCCATTCTTTCATCCATATTAATACTGCGGCCTGGTAACCCAAAACCTCCTCTACTTCTTGAATCCTGCAATATTTTAAAGCTAGTTCTTGCTTTTTTTCCCCTTGCCAAATATATTTTAATATTATTTATTACAGATAAACAAAAAAAAAGAGTTGATGAAGAGAATAGATATTCAGATTACTAAGAAAGTGAAATACTTAGGGATTCAACTGACAGCAAGATGTGTAATGATTAAGGAAGATAATTATTATAAATTGTTGCAACAAATTAAAACAGATTTGGAAAAAAAATGGAAAGCTCTGCAATTATCATTGATAGGAAGAATAGCTATAATCAAAATGAATATATTGCTGAGATTATTGTACTTATTTCAAACAATTCCAATAAAATTGGAAAAAAATACTTTGAGGAATTTTTTTTTAAAAAAACAGTCCTTTAAGGTTGATAGCCAAATAATACCTCAGGTAGTTAAGTCTTTAGCCATTTAAAATTAACATCTTGAACTATGTCCAGAAAATGCCCAAACAATTTTTTTTACAGTTATAAGATGCTTGCAGGATCCTATGCCAATTGGTAGTCTATCTGCAGATTATTCAATTATTTGAAGCTCCGGGATATTCTCTAAGAATAGCCTCTCACAGAATGCATTGAAGTAACTAAACTATTATGCATCTAAGGCAGGGCTATCAAACTCCTGGCCCACAGGATGATACATCACGTGCTGGCCATGCCCATGCCTGGTTTAGCGAAGGGGAGGGGGGAGTCCTGATACGTCCCGATACGCTGTGACAACGTGAGTTTGACACCCCTAATCTAAGGCGTACGCAATCAATCTGTCTGGTTTAAGGATGATTGTGACTGAAAACACAGGTGGAAACATTTCTGACCATTGCTGTCATCAGGAGATTGAGGGATATCTGGAGAACTAGGAGCATTTCCAAACCATGAACCTGCTTTTTTAATCCTTACTAGAAAAAAGTAATGCATTAATGCAGCTCTTACTAGAAAAAAGTTGAACTCCCGACTCAGAATTTGATTTCCTGCAGACCAGCAATCCCACCATATTGATTTAGTTCCAGCTTGTTCACCCTCTTAAAGTTCACCATCAAAGAGAGTGACTAATCAAGGAATCCCTTGGATAGATGACACAGAACTATATGTCGGCATCAACAAGAATACTGACCTAACTAGCAAATAGTAGTCCCTTGGCAATACTCTCTAGATTTGGCCAGAACTGTAGTATCCCCAGAGGCCCAGTTTTACAGATGGTCCTGAAGGAAAACCTAATCAGTTGTTTCAAAAGTTGTAAAAAAAAAAAAGCAAAAAAACTAGACAGACTCTTCAACTTTGGGGTTTTAATGTTTTTAATTGATCATCTTGACCGGCTACCATTGTAGCGACAAGTGGAGTTCAGTGCGTTGCAGCTTTCAATGGTGCTTTGAGTTGGTATCTGCTGCTCCTATAAAAGCATGGTTTGGGCACCTGGGGCACAGTTGAAGAAACGCAAAGGGAGATGAGAAAGCTGATTCTCACAGATTGGCAAGCAGCCAGTCCAGCAGTCCACACGGAGGTGTATTTCCCAATGCTGGGTGTGTATGTTGTTGCACAAAGTATCTCTTCACCTCTTGGAGAATGTCACCCACAGTGTATGCTTTGTTGCCTGCTCTCTCAGCTAGCTCCGGTAGCTTTGATAATTCATTGTCCTTTTCATTTATGAATGTCAGGCTGGGGACATTGAGATGGGAAGCAGCCATCCACTGAAGAATAGCTTGGAGCTCTCTATTTATTGTGCTATCGTCAGCATGCTGGTTGTCAACTATTACTTCTGAATTTGTTAATTGTTCTCCATTAGCTGGTAAAGCTGATATTTGCCCTTCACAGTAGGAGTCACCAGAACCATTTTTTTGGATTGTGTCATCAGTCGCTGCATCAGAACTATTCTCTTTATCTGGATTTAAGGATAGCTTTATTATTGATACTGATAACTGATCCATAGGTTGGCTCTCTGTTTCATTCGTATTGTCACAGGTAGCTGGAAGACCTTCTTTCTGTTCTGATTCAACCTTGCCAGATTGGGATGAATTATCAGAAACAGGAATGGGATCTGGAACTTTGGCGCTATGAGGCATTCTGCCCAGCAATTTCACGTTACAACGTTAACCAGTACCGTAATGAAAATCCTGTTCGGTTGAGCAGCTTGGATGACTTAGCCGGACTTGATTTTGTCTGGTCTCTCAGGTGTTCATGCTCTTAATACTGGCTTGATAGCAACTTCCCTTTTAAGAGCACAAGTTTATGTGTCAGTAGTGACATCATAAAGAATAGTTATGATTTACTAACCAATCATATGTTGGCAATGCTGTATTTAAATATTAAACCTGCCTAATTCCAGCAGCTTCAGGAAAACTGGACTATTCCATTAAAAAAAATGTTTTCAAGTCAAGATTGACTTCTTGTGCATTACATAAACACATTCATGGAATCTTGGCATAATAAGAAATGTTGGCTGTTGCTTTCTTCCAGGACTTTTTTTCAATTTCCTAGTCTAACTTAGAATCATGAACTTTCCAGATAACCCCTTTAATGCTCACCATGATAAGTCTTGCTCGCTGAATTGTATAAGCTGGCCAGAATAATTTTGGAGTGGGCAGCTTCTGAATTCAAGTAACTAAAATTATTGAATTCATAAAACAGAATGAATGAAATGAATAAAATTCTAGAAATGTCACTTTTTCCACATCTCTCTCAGTTACTTTTCTGCTAGATATCCGGAAGTAGTAGCCCCTCCTTTTTTTAAAAGGAAAGCACAAAAAACGTCCTTTATCTAAAGCACCGTACAATTATAATGTCAAAATACCAGTTTTAATCACAGGAAATTAGAACAAAGCAACTGCAGAAATATAGTCAATAGACAACACAATTGCTGAAAAAAATATCATTATTGTTATTATTACCCAGATCTTTGTTTAAATATTTAAAATCGGTGTACGATCTAAATGTAAAAGCAACTCATAAATATTGAGACATGATAGAAACTTTGCATCATCAACATCAACACATTTTGTAATCTTGTGTAAGTAGCAGTGATGATAAGTTGAGGCTAAATTGTTGTCACAAAGTCCAAAAAGTTACAAGAGTTGCCAGGTCTCCTTCTTAATTGGAATGCCACAGTTGAGGAAAGTCTCTTTATCTTCATTCAATGGATCATTCTCAATAGTGGAATGAGAGGATTGTTTGAGCCTACCTTCGTAATATGTAGACAATGTTCATAAGGATCTCTTACCAAAGGAAGTCTTGATACCTGTGTCTTGAGCAGTTCAAAAGACCTGATTCTAATTAATGATATTTCTCTTTGGTTTGTAATAACCCCCAGAGTCTAATCTTACTTTATCATCAATTTAGGACTAAGCGTCACAAAGAGAATTCCTCCTTAACTTGCTCATAGTCTGGGTGAATTTCAAAGGGAAATAGCTGTTTGAATTACAACAAAGGTGTTCTTTGTCACTTGACGTATTGAGATGAGAATCCATTTCCATAGTTGCTTCAGATTGCTTCAGGCAAAAAGGTTTCATATCTAAATAGAGGCTTTGCTTTCCTTAGCCAATATTTTAAGTTTTAGATTCTCCCTGCCCTCCCCCTCTAGAGAGAGCGTGCTACAGGTGTTCTGACTTTTTATCCTGATCTTCTCACTGAAAAAAACTTGCTGTTTGTACCTTCTTGTCTGAGGTAGGGCACAAAATGCACAATTTGGAAAAAAGATTTGGATACAAAGCATTTGGGTTTTTGAAAAAAAAAATCCAATGCCTATAGATATATTTATATTAGAAGGATCCTGTGGGGAAAAAATCAGCTTCAGCACACAGCTTGTGGAAAGAATTTTGTGTGCTGATGATGGATAAACGGTAGTCTTTCCTCAAAATACATAACTTTAGAGAAATGTGTGTATTCTTTGGAAAGGAGGCAGTTCAAGGAGAGATTATATGTAGCAATAGCAATAGCACTTAGACTTACCTACTGCTTCACAGTGCTTTTACAGCCCACTCTAAGCAGTTTACAGAGTCAGCATATTGCCCCCAACAATCTGGCTCCTCATTTTACCGACCTCAGAAGGATGTCAACCTTGAGCCTGGTGAGATTTGAACTGCCAAATCTCAGGCAGCCAGCAGTTAATAGAAGTAGCCTGCAGTACTGCACTCTAACCACTGCGCCACCACAGCTCTTATAGTTATTTCAGAAAGATAGACTAATGGATTAATCTGCTTGCCCATGCCTTCGGAAGTCTTGCATACCTCCCCAATGGAGATGATATTATTATTATTATTATTATTATTATTATTATTATTATTATTATTATCTACTTTATTCATTAAACATGAAACTCAGTCAACTGAACATTCAAATTATTGAATGTTATAATTAAATGTTATAAATAAAATGTTATAAATAAATATTTTATATTTATATTTTATACTATAATGTTATAAATAAAACATCATCATCATCATCATCATCATCATCATCATCGCTATTATTAAGCTGCTTTGTAAATTAGTGTGTTCTGTTTCTGAGCTTCCTGAATGCATTTTAGAAATTGATTTTGCACGGTTGCTTGCAGGATATTGGATATTGAAAAGGGATAAACTTGTGATGTTCAAAGTTATGTCTTTTCTCAGCTAATGGGACTATTTTGCTCAGAGATGCAGAAAGCTGTTCTTGTCATAAGTCTACATGATCGGAGAGGTGTAAAAATAAAATGAAGATGGACAGCTCCCTTCCTGTAATATCTCATGGTTTCTGTGACAACAGTCACTGACAAGTGCTTTCAACAGTGTAGAAAGCAGGCCACCTTTTACACTTTTTATCTTGTATGTCTTTAAAGTGTTAACAGAAGTCTAAAGTGATCATGGAAGTATTAACAAAGTGTTAAATACAGGGGAAAATCTCTACCAGCTCCATTCTACCTAGGAGGTAGCCTGATGAGTTAATGTTCCTTTGCACTTAGACAACTAGACAAGTTGTGACTGATTGAGACTACAAAATAATCTTTCTAAAGAAGGATTCCCATTCCTTTAAATGATAAACAAAATACTGTTCTCTTTGATTATATCATACCCAAGATAAGAGAATTTATTTTCCTTTCTATGTCATAATTAAAATCTTGTTTTACTTAACAATTTGTATGACTGCCCAGCTTGTAAAAATCTATTCTAGATAGCTATTGTAGGATTAAAAAAATATGATAAGCGGTTAATGAAAAAATGTATAATTATGCAATGTAAAATAACATAAATAAAGGCCAAAACCATAACATGTTCAAAGGCTGTAATACATTTTTGGTTTCAATTTCAATTTTTAACCTCTGTTTTGATTTTTTTTAGTTTATTTTCCAATTTTATTTAGGAAAACATTTGTAATTTTCTTTCATCCTGTGATGTAAATTGATCGTGACATTGATTAGCTGAATTCATCCATCCATCCTTGATGCTTAAAGAAAGACTATAATTTATGAGGTTCTTGTATAGTGCTTCAGCATTACATCAGATTTACTCTCACATCAGAGGCCTACCTGAACCCAATAGGTTTGACTGAGAGCTTCAAGCATACCTGTCTATCATTACTATAATTTTCTCTATCCTGTTCAGTATTAACGTCACACTCTGGATTGCCTTCTTCCCTTTCTGTTCCAGTCCAGATTTAGAATCTATATAAGTTTTATGTTCATCTGATTATGTAAGAAGAACTTTAGCCCGCTGCAGTCTGGGGAAGAAGGGCCAGTACACCATTAAAGCAAAAAGTGCATAAGAACTGTGAAATTCCAGAACAAATGACGTGTTCTGACTTTTAGCCAGTCCTATAATTTATGAGGAAGAACTCAGAACAAATGCATGAAAGTTATCACAGGCTTTTCTTGTGGTCTTAGAAGCAGTACTTTTTATAGGAATCAAGAAGAAAAGACACTTTCCAAAAATACTTTGTGTGCGTGTGGGTGTGTGTATTTATCCCCATAAATACATTCTGAATTCTGAATTATGATAATAAGGGTGCCTTATTTCTTGCTAAGTATGGTTGGGGGGGGGAGCCTTGAAATGAGAGGACTCACTTTATTTAGCTTTTGTATTCAGATCAGTACATCCTTCCATCTTGTTGCCTGAAATCTAGCTTGTATAAAGGGAATGGTAATTGAGCAGTGAAGACACTTGATTAAATTCCTGTAGGTTAAGAGTTGCTTATGCAAAGATTGTTTGTCTGTGAGACTCTGTCTTTTAGAGGACACGCCCGTCTCCCTGATTTCAGCACAAAAACCTTACAAACAATCAGGAAGTTTCATACTCCCTTGTGTGGAGGAAAGAGATGGATTTTAGGCTGCAGTCCTACACTTCCTTGTTAAGGAGCCCAGTAGAATACAGGTGACTAACGCTTCAGTAAAAATGCCAAAGATTATGCTGTAAGTGTTCACAACTGTGTCACAAGTGTTTACAACTTGAGTGCGAATTGAATGGTTATCCACTCTCTTCTTAAAAACTTCCAGTGTTGGAGCAATTACAACTTCTGGAGGAAATTCTGATGGGAATGGAATACCAAATATGAACAAAATCCCTGGCTACTTCGTGTTTTCACCTTTTTTTCATCCCAGTATACCACATTCTTATGGCTGAAGTTTTATATATTCTGGGTGTTGGCTGGGCTTAGTGGTGTGACATGGCTTTTCCATGAGGAATGTCTCCACAGTTTCTGCCATGTTTCCCTGAAAATAAGACCAACTGGAAAATAAGCCCTAGCATGAATTTTCAGGATGCTCATAATATAAGCCCTACCCCCAAAATAAGCCCCAGTTAAGATTGTCAACCAGATGGATGCATTTAGTACCACATTTCCCAGAAAATAAGACCTAACCAGAAAATAAGACCTAATGCATCTTTTGGAGCAAAAATTAATGTAAGACCCGGTCTTATTTTGGGGGGAACATGGTAGGTATGCCTGGGAAAGGTGCGTGCCTCACAGTTGTCTCAAAAACCTGGAAAGTTGCTTTGAATACACCTTGAGAGGTGGCCCTGTGGTCTGACGTGGAACAAGGCATCTTCATGTGTCAGACACAAGAGAGTGGCAAGCAGGGTTGGCAGCTTTTGAATCTACTTCTGTTAATAGAAGTTAGATCTGTACCAGTTTTCAGGAGGCTGCCCTTTCAATCTCCATCAATTGACAACCATGCTAGCAGCATCCTTCTAGAAAACTTGGATGATGGACAATTGGGAGTAATACTCTTGTTGGGTCTTTCCCATCATAATGGAATAGGTGAAACCTGATCTTTCTTTTTCATTATTCTGAGAATCTTTATAGAGTTTTTTTTTTATTTGAAACAGGCAGACAGTAGCTATCAACTAATTCAATTACATTTTTGGTTTATTTAAATTGGTTCAGATCTATTTGCTGATGTATGAATATAAATAGTCTTGGCACTGAAGCAGGGGAGGTAAATGTTATTCTTGTGGGATTTATTTTGTTGTCCTCATGAGAAATTTATATAATGTCAGGGAACAGGTGAAACATAGTAAAACAGATTGTCTCCAGGTTGGCAAAGTTCAACAAAGCTGTATATTTTCCCCTTATTTATTCAACCTATATGC
Organism: Stegonotus admiraltiensis; assembly: GCA_032468215.1. Classification (NCBI taxonomy): domain Eukaryota; kingdom Metazoa; phylum Chordata; class Lepidosauria; order Squamata; family Colubridae; genus Stegonotus; species Stegonotus admiraltiensis. The sequence goes on along the minus strand of JANHZT010007950.1, from coordinate 1,909 downwards.
TGAATATATATTAAGGACTAAACTGGACTGGAAAAAGATGGGCATGGCTTTAAATTTGAGGAAGGAACATCAAAAACTTGCACTATGCTGATAACACCCTGATAGCTGCCCTGAGTCTTCGGAGAGGGGCGGCATATAAATTTAATAAACAAACAAACAAACAAACAAACACTACCTTGGTTAGCTGAAAATGCAAAGGATTTGCAAGCCCTAATAATAAAAGTTGGGCAGCACAGTGAAAAAATGGAACTAAACTTACAGAAGGACAAATTAATGACAACAGATAAAACAACCCACCTTAGAATTGGCAGTAAAGATATTGAAGTGGTAGGTAACATCCGTCTTTTAGGATCAACCATGATCATTAAAGAAACAAATAATGAAAAAATACACTACAGGCTTTTGGACAAGGAAGGTGAACCAAAGATGTCTCCACAAAATCTGAGGCAACAACAGTGGTGATGAATAAAGAGCTAATATCAGCTTTTTGGAGCCCCTCTGAACAAAAAGGGTTGAGAATATCCCTATCCAGTTTAGGGATAGGGTATCATGCACAAAATCTACCTATGTGGTTGCTAATAGTTGAAAATGTGTTTTTGAGTAGATTTTTCACCAATTTTCAAATGATTCTCTGCCCAGTTCTTGTTTTAGTAAGAACTGAATAGAGCTCAAAGACATTCTGTACCAAAAGTCTTTTTTGCATTTCTTTCTTGTATTCTCACATTCCACTTAACAGTAGGTTTCATCTAAGGATGGAGGCAAGTTGAAACTTAATGGCTAAATTATATGTTCATTTTGTCTGTGTCTTTGTCAGATTTTGCTCCATTACAATCCCCAGTAAGGTTTAGGAAAGCCCTACTAAAGTTGTCACTACTTGAGAACCAACCAATTTGGATCTCAGTAAGTGTATCTTACTTACTTATTTGTGGACGTACTAACTTACTTGGGGATGCGGTGGCTCAGTGGCTAAGAACTAAGCTTGTCAATCGAAAGATCGGCAGTTCAGCGGCTCGAATCCCTAGTGCCGCGTAACGGGGTGAGCTCCCGTTACTTGTCCCAGCTTCTGCCAACCTGGCAGTTCAAAAGCACGTAAAAAATGCAAGTAGAAAAATAGGGCCCACCTTTGGTGGGAAGGTAACAGCATTCTGTGTGCCTTTGGCGTTTAGTCATGCTGGCCACATGACCACGGAGTCGTCTTCTTCAGACAGTGCTGGCTGTTCGGCTATGAAACGGAGATGAGCACCACCCCCTACAGTTGGGAACGACTAACACATATGTGCGAGGGGAACCTTTACCTTTTAAGTGTATCTATCACATTCTCTTGCTCACCTGGCTGAGAGGTGGCAGCACTTGTCTGATTTCATCTGAAGTTAGAAGCTAAACAGTGCTTGACCTGGTGAGAACTTGCATAGGAAACCAACAGGAAAATCCATGATTGTAGACTAGAATGGGGAGTTCAAAAAGCTTCCTTAAGGGAAGCAGCAGCAGGCTTCTTTCATACTCCAACCTGCTGCAACTGTTAGCAGAGTCAGCAGGAATCAATGTCAAGTTGAAAAAAGCTACTGTTTAGTTTATTTTGACATGGCACTTAAAGTGTCACAAGAGGTAGATGTGGTTCCTACCCCCTGCTTTGAATATTACATTGCCTGATAGAGAGTTTTTAAGCATGCAGAAACATAGTTGTGATCTTGAGCTGGCTGTTAAGAAGCAACTTATTCCGGATTTCTGGATTTTTTCCTTATAGCTGGTGTTGCTACTTGTGATTTTCAAAAGCAGCATTGTTGATAAAGTTTATTTTGCATTCTGTGTGTGTAGTGTGTATAGTGTAGTGGTAGGCAAACTTGGCTCTTTCACACCCTGTGGACTTCAACTCCCAGAATTCCTAAGACAGCCAAGCTGTTTTAGGAAT
>JANHZT010007947.1:3487-15355 GCA_032468215.1 Stegonotus admiraltiensis | reverse complement strand
TTATTTCCTTTTATTTGTGCCAATTTTTTTCATGTGTCCATGTCTTTGTCTATACTGTTACTTGTTTCCTTGTACTTGTTGTCAAATGAATGAATGAATGAATGAATGAATGAATGAATGAATGAATGAGCGAGAGAGCGAGCAAGCAAGCAAGCTTTATTTTCTTGTTTGCTATTTCAGGGAAGAGGGCCTGTCAAAGAGAGGCCCTGGCTCTTCCTGTTCTTCGGCACCTTGCTCCAGAATTTCACCTTATATCTGGATGGGGACACCAAAGATACAGATGTAAAGTCTTTGTTTATGGACTTACAAAATAAGAGTCAATACTCTCTTACATGAGCTGTTAAATATTCAGTGGACACTTGTGTTCAATAATCAAAACAAGGAAAGAAGTCAGGATCATGATGAGTTAAAGGTCTTTCTCTCCCTCTTTCCCTTCCCTTCCCTTCCCTTCCCTTCCCTTCCCTTCCCTTCCCTTCCCTTCCCTTCCCTTGCCTTGCCTTGCCTTGCCTTGCCTTGCCTTGCCTTGCCTTGCCTTGCCTTGCTTTGCTGCTGGTATATTTCCTGTTGATCGGCATCATGTCTGCTTGGGCATCTGGATCTGCTGCTAGGTTGACAATAGAGACCCTGAGGCTGTTGCTTCATGGGGAGTTTAACTTTGTATCTGGTAGCCTTAAGTCTAAGGTAGTCCAGGAGTTTATGGCCATCATGGCAACAAATGAACTTGCCCCAAATCACTACACCCCCAATGCATACCAGGGGTCACACACTAGTTTTTGTCTTGTAGCAGTTGCAACATATCTAGTTTTGGAGAACATCACTTTCATTCTGTTGCTATTATGAAATCATTTTCTAGATACTTTCTGGTTTGCTAGTGTCAGCCCATCTCACCAGAAGATAGGACCTGTAAAATCAGCCTATCCAAGGTGCCCGATGGACCTTGTTGGGTGTCAGAGGAAGCTTGGGTTTTAAATTAATAATCATTAAAGTTTAACTATGTTCCAAATACATTCACAGAAGAAGGAAACAACTGGGGGAGGGGAGTGGGGAAATCTTATACTTTCCTTTTTTCTCTCGTGAAAATCAATAAGGGCTTCCTTGTCAAAAGAAGGAGCAGTTTCAACCTTTTTTTTGCTAAGAAAGGATACACTTGCACAATAGAAGGTCACAACATCTTTGTATGTGTACACTGCATTGTAAGGGATGAGTGGCATGTAGGGATAAGCAAAGCTGCCATGCTTACAGCTTTGATTTTCATAATTGTATATGCTTTGCTTGCAAGGAAGTTAATATTTTGTATCTATATGTAGAAAGGGGATTTGAGGAAGGAATACCGGCTTTAGAAGGAATCAAAGGTGAGAAGTTATTGTTAAAATGTGTATACTAAATTTGTTTTATTTTTCCTTGGTTCCAAGGAAAAGGCAAGCTTTTATAAGAGGGACAGCTTAGTTTAGCGGTTAAGGTACCAGGCTAGTAAGTAAAAGACATGTGTGGGTTTAAGTTTTACCTTAGCCCTGAAAGCCAGCTGGATGACTTAGGGCAAATCGTTCTCTCTTAGCCCTAGGAAAAAGGCACATTTTTGCTTTCTCAGCTGTTATTGCCTAATCAGCTGTGCTGCCTCCAAGACAACTTTGCATTTCAGGCTCTATCAGTAATCCCATCATCTTCCTTGCACAGAAACATCCCAGCATTGTAGGGTCCACAGAGGCCAGTAAGAAAAATCTAAAGGTGTGGGACTTTCTATCTGTTCTCTGTGTGTTTTATCTTTAAAAATCCTAACTGGGTAATGAGAGCATGTTTACTGGTTTTCAACTTTGTCCCTTAACATGACATCTGATAAGGGTGAAAGAGGAGGTTTGGGCAGTTAGAGTCTAGGTTGGCAGAAGCTGGTACAAGTAACGAGAACTCACCTAGTTATGTGGCAGTAGGGATTCGAACTGCTGAACTGCCGAACTTTCAATCAACAAGCACTCCATATTTTCCCTCAAAACAAACTGTAGCTTACCTTTGTCCACAGTCCGAAGGTAAGAATGTTGATAAGTAACTTTCCTATACTAATAGAGGTGAAAGAATCATTTGAGCTGAATGTAAACAAGGAGGTATGAAAAGGTTAGAGGAAGTGAAGAATTGAGATGTGATTGGTGATCCAGTTGGCCTCCTTCTTTCAATCTTGTCTCATTTAAACAGCTTCTTGGATTTTTGAAGAGGAAAAGAACTCAGAAGAGGATGGAACTGACATGGGCAGGAGTTCTGCTTCTTCTCTCTATAATTTTCACCCTTTTCTGATCTTTCCGAATGTACAAGAAAAAAGGGCAGCTGCCCCCTGGACCTGCTCCATGGCCTATTCTGGGGAACCTCTTTCAGCGAGATGTTTTACCTCTAAACAAATCCTTTAGAAAGGTAAGATTGGGTCACTATTGAACTTCTTTGCTGTTTCAGGTGATTGTTTTGAAAGATAACTGTACATTTCCCTAATTTACAGAGTTTGATTTATTCTATAAGAGTCCAATTTTATTAGGGGCTCATGTGCATCTTCAGTAGGAGTTTTAACTTAAAGTCACCTTGTAACAGTCTGATAAACAGACAATGGAGGTTACAAAGTTCATTAAAAGATGTGGTAACAAGAAAATGACATTACCATATATTTTGAAGAACCAGATTACTTACAGAAATGTATTATACAGTCAAAATTTTGATTATCACATTCCCATCACCTCATCAGCTAGCTATGTAGCAAATCATATTGATGTACTCTGTAGATATTAAGAACTGTTAAAGCTTTGATTCAACTTGATCTCTCTATGGCGAATTTAAGAACTATTTCAAGCATGCTTTAGAATAATTTCACCAAAAAACGCTTTATCATTTAATTCACTGGGTTTCCATCTAATTTTATCTTTAGCTTATAGAGAAGTATGGACCTATATTTACTGTCTGGATTGGATCAAAACCAATGGTTGCTCTTTGTGGATATGAGGTGGTAAAAGATGCTTTGATCAATCAAACAGAAGAATTTGGTGGGCGAACTCATCTGCCTTTTACCAGACGAGTGTTCCAAAATAAAGGTTGATTCTCTTTAAGTTATTTAAAATTATTTGAATGCTGTTAATATTATTGATAATTATGAAAGTTTTACTTGAAATGAAGTTTCGTCAAGATGTTGATTTGGTCATGCTCTTTGAAGAAGGGGGAACACATTTTTTTTCACCATTTTGCTTCCACTGGTCACTTGTGAAATCTGTTCTGGTTGTTCCTTACATGCAAGAAAAATAATCTCACTTCTAAACTATTCCTTTCAGAGGGAGACAAAAATCTTTTGAAAGCAGAGAGTTCAATGATTTGGATTCTGAATAAGGAGGATAGAAAGAATATTCACCCCTCTGAGCTTTAATGTTGAACAAGACCCCTGAGAATATTGTGGACAGCCAAGAAAAACAAACAAATAGATCATTGAGCAAATTAATTCAGAATTCCCACTCAACACAGAAATGACCACAGTCATTTCAATTTGACAGTCACAGTCAAATGATCATTCTTCAGACAGATTGTGCAAAAGTCTAGCTCCCTAGAGAAGGCTATAATGGTAGGAAAGATGAAGGGAAAGAAAGAAGAAGATGGCCATCTGCAACATCAATGGACTCATTTAAAATGATGATAAATATACCCTTACAAATCCTGAAGAATTGGGTTAGGGATAGATCGTGTTGGAGGAAATCTTATGGTTGCTAAGTGTTCAGAGTAGCTTGTTAGCACACAAAAAAGCAAGTAGATAAGTAATTGGAAGTGACCTATTTTTGTCAATAAAGCCTCTACACGGGGGAAAAAAAATCCAGAACTCAAAATGACTCCCATTTTCTTCTGAAAATTGCATCTCAATATAGAAGTCTATGTAGATTCTCAGACTTTCAGGTCATGGTTGTCCCAAATGTGCTTTTTCAGGAGGGAACCGGACTTTTCTTGTGTTTTCTTTGAAGACGTTTCACTTCTCAACCAAAAAGCTTCTTCAGCTCTGACTGAATGGTGGAGAATGAAAGGATTTATATTCCTTTGAGAAAGCGGGTAATTTGCATTCTTGAGGCAATTGGGGGTTTATCTGTGTCCCTTTGGGACAACCATGACCTGGATGACTGAGAATCTCCATAGACCTTTAGCCATACACTTTGGGATGAACACCTTTTGAATGGTGTGGGAGTAGGAACAGATTTCCAGAGAAAAAAAAAGTAAATTACAGGAACATTTGCATTACTCAGGTGACCCTGAGGACACAGATAAACCTCCAAGTGCCTCAACAACTCTCTAAAAGGATGCAAATTACCAGCTGTCTGCAAGGAATATAAATCCTTCCATTCCCCGCCATCCAGTCAGAGCTGAAGAAGCTTCTTGGATGAGAAGGAAACATCTTCAAAGAGAAAACAAGAAAAGTCCAGTTGCCTCCTGAAAAAGCACATTTGGGATCTCAGTGTAGAGTTCCATATCTAGAGCAGGGATTTCTTTCTATCTAAAACACACTTACAGAAACTTGTGACATGATTTTCATAGCCTCATTCACTCTTCTCTTCATATGATAGCAGTCAAGAATGGAAAGATAGAAATCATGAAGTTTGCGTCATAAGTATTTCAAATATCAAGCCTGGTTTGCATTAAATATGAGGAAGAAACATTCTGTGATGCATAATTTATTGCAATGCAGTGGCCTATTTCAAACATGATTGAGAGAGATTTGAAAAAGGAAAGTGACTGAAACATCACATCATATCTAAATATAAGTGGAGAAATCCTCCGTGGGCTGCCACTGGTTTGCTGCCCGGACATATGCAGTGCGCTCCAAATGCGCGGTGCACACACTCATGCACAGTGCACCCCTAACGCACTCTGCACATGGAAAAAGGAGCTTTTTGAAGGTAGGTAGAACAGCGAGTGGGGGAACAGCTGTGCCGCATGATTTAGATTCGCTAGAAAGCAGAATTTCCTGCTTTCTAGCGAACATAAATTGTGCGGCACAGCTGATCATCGCAAATACCAGTTCAAATGAACTGGTAGCTTTTTTTAACTACTGGTTCACCTGAACTGGTAGCTTTTATTACTACCGGTTTGCCTGAACTAGTGCAAACTGGTAGCATTTCACCTCTGCTAAATATCCTCCTTCACCAAAGCTGAGATTTGATGCATATCGTGACCCTTTTGGTGTCTTTTGTTTCAGGATTCAGCACTAATGATGAGAAGAAATGGAGGGAGCTGCGACGGTTCACACTCTCCACCTTGAGAGATTTTGGGATGGGAAAGAAAAGAATGTCTGAGAGGGTGCAGGAGGAATCCCTTTGTCTGGTGGAGGAAATGGCTACCACAAAAGGTTCTCTAAAGAAACTGAAAGTGTTCTCCCACACAAGAATCATAGTAGGAAGAGTATTTAAAATATGAAAATGGAAAGGGTTTGTTATACTGTATGATATTACAGAAAAACTAGATTCTGAACTGAAACTGAAAGTGCACAAAATAAAGAAAAACTTAGATAGGCAATGAGTATTGCCGGCCCCTTTTCACAGTGGTGTTCAAAAATACACACAGGAAATATAACAGCTTTCAAGCTATATCTTCCTTTTCAATCCAGTGTCAGCCCTTGGCTTTGTAAAATTTGCCCAGAATTTGTGAAATCTTATTGTAGTAACTGAAGGAACATGCAGTAGACACTAGGAAATTAATTAATGTAGTAATTATATTTAGAACAAAAACTCCTATCAGTCCTGGATTCTTTTTAGAATGATTATGTTAAACCAGGTTTGAACATAATGTTAAATAACATTTCAAGCAAATTCAGCAGCGAACAAAACACAATATGGATAAATGAAAAAGGTAAACTAAGTGAGGAAAGGAAAATATAGATAAGAATTGGCTGCATGAGGGATGGAGATCTGTGATGTGAAGCAGAATTGAATGAAGGCTATTGTAGGAGATGACCAGGCTGAGACTGAGGGATTGGTCAAACAAATCATCAGTCATGAATCCCTTCATGCCCACAAGAGATCTAATTCCAGCCCACCTTGAATTCCTTCTACTTTTATCGCCTGTTAATTTCTGTTAACCATTAGTAATTCAGTTTTTTGTAGAAAGCTTATGCTTTTAACAAATTTTTATACCCATTTTCACTTTCTGGATCTCCTTATTTTCCTGGCTCTTGACAGCTGTTAATTGACATTTTTCCAGGAGTTGTAACACCTTGGAAAACCATCTTCTGCAGAAAAGTCTTTTCTGGAACAAGATTTTAAAAAAATAAATAAATAGAAAAAAAAGTGTATGGGATTTAAAAAAAAAGTTGGATAGATTAGAAGAAGAAAGTGCTGAGGGAAAAGTTAAAGTTAAAATTGGGGGGGAGGCAAAAAAAACCTATTTAAAAATACATTTGAACATAATTATATATCAGGCAAAATCAGCAGCAAAATAAATTACGGATGAATGAGATAGGAAATCTAAGGGCAAAACAGAAAATGTGGATAACAACTACCCTTATAGGCATGGAGAGACAACAATAGGCAGTGTTCATGAGGGTGGAGAACTGAAATCCACTGTGGATCTGAATTAAATGTCATAAATTAGTATCCTTTTAGAGATTTGTGGCTCCTTTGAATTTAATCTTTAATGGACAAATCTCGGGAATCAGAAGAGAAAAGAAATGGAAAGAATAGAATAGGTTAATTATTTTTTTTTAAGAAAGAATATAGAGAGAAGAAAGAAAGAAATTAGAAGATGGGAGAGAGGGAGAGTAAGGAGAGTTAAAACTAGAAGCAGAACATTCTAAGAGGTGAAGAAGCAAAGGATCAAGGAGGAAAAACCCACCATGAACAGAAAAAGGCAGAGGAAGGACTGAGAAAACAATTCTTGACGGAAGAAAATAGCAATAAGCCTTTGAAGAAACCCTAAAGATCTAGGTTTTAACTTAATTACATATAAGCTCTCCTACTTAATATTATTTATCAAAAATTACCAGTAAACTCTTTGCATAACTCCTTTGACCCAAATCATTTTTCCTTGCAGTTTTGTGGTGAGGATTGTGGAAGAGGAGATCCATATTCAGTAATCTCTCTCATAAATTTCTGTGGCCTCTGTTGCAGGACAACCTTTTGACCCAAGAAGAAATGTTGCAAGTGCTGTTTCTAATGTGATCTGTGCAGTCGTCTTTGGCAATCGATTTGATTACAAAGATCACACCTTCATAGAGAATCAGCAGATTGTGGAGTCTCAAATAAGATTTCTTACTGGTTTCCTAGGACTGGTATGTTTTTCCTCTCTGATTCTCCTCCTGCCATAAACATTCATTTTTACCAGTGGGTTTTTTCCTTTTTTAAAAAAAAAAATTCTTTAATTTTTTTAAGACTGACAAACATTTACTACATCAATCATCCCTCCCCTGTGACATCTTAATGTTATCTTCTTCACTTCTTTTTATTCTTCTTCTTCCAAAAGTTTCTTCTGTCTTGATCTTCATCCAAACCACTATTACAATTCATTCCTATAACCATATTCTAGTCATCAAGTATTTATACATAAATATAAAATTAATCATTTGTATCTCTTTTCCAACCAACAATAAAAACAATTCCATATCTTAAAATATTCTGACTCTTCCCTATTTTTAATCATCAAAGTTAATCTATTCATTTCTGCACAATCTAAATTTTTTTCATTACTTCTTCCAAAGGTATTTTCTCTGCTTTCCAATTTTGAGCATAAACAATTCTTGCAGCTGTTATTACATGTATAATCAAGTAAGTATTTTCCTTGCTAATTTTTTCAGGCAGGATATCCAATAGGAACAACTCTGGTTTAAGCTCAATACGTAGCTGTATCATTTCTTCCAACCAGGTTTTAATTTTAGTCCAATAGTTTTTTGCTTCAGGGCATGTCCACCACATATAATAGGATCCTGGTAGTTGATGGCATTTCTAACTTTTGGCTGATTTATCTTTAAACATCTTTGCTAACTTCTCCAGTGGCATATGCCATCTATAAAACATATTATTTTCCTTATATGTAGTGGACATCATTAATTTATAGTTCCTTTCCCATAATTGTTGCCATTTTTCAAGGTCAGTTGAATTTCCAAAATTTCTTCCCCACGCTATCATCATTTCTTTTACTTGTTCCTCCTCCAATTCAATATTGTATGTATTTTACTCTTGGCTGTTCACCGCCCTGAGTCCTTCAGGAGAAGGGCAGTATAAAAAAAACAAACAAACAAACAAACAAACAAACAAACAAACAAACAAACAAAGCAAAAAATTATAAAAAAATTAATAAAATTTTATAATTTTATTATAAAAAAGTTTTATTAAGTTTTCCTCCATTCCTGTGAATATCCTGTCAAATTCAGTCTTTTCCAAATAGAAACCATGTAACTTAGCATCTTTTTCATATCTTGTTTTTATCTGCATATACATATACCAATCTATCTCAATCCCCTGTTCTTCCAGTTCTCGTTTCTCTTTCAGTTCCCCCTTATCCATTAATAAATTCTTATATCTAACAATATTTCCAAAATTAAAAACATTTGGGTGTATTAAAGCTTCCATTGCTGATAACCATATCAGTATTTTCACATAGTATTTATCTCTAACCTTCTCCCACACCAATAATAATGCATTTCTTATATAATGTCTATGAAAGCATGTATCTTATTTCTACCATACCACAAAAAAGCATGCCAACCCAGTTGTAAATCATGCCCTTCCAATGTTAACAACCTTGTATTTCTTAATTCAATCCCTTCCTTCAACCATGTCAATGTTGCTGCTTGATAATATAATTCCCAATTTGGTAAACCAAATCCCCCTCATAATCTTGTGTCTTGCAGCATTTTCATACTTTTTTCCCTTGCCATATAAATTTCCTTGTTATTTTATTAAGATATTGAAAAAATGTATTTTCAATTTTTATTGGCACAGTTTGAAATAGAAATAGCAATCTTGGAAATATGTTCATCTTTATCAATGCAATCCGTCCCATGAGTGATAGCTGGAGATTGTTCCATTTTCCCAAGTCTTTTTCAATTTGTTGTTTTAATTTGTAATAGTTTTCTTCTTTTATTGTTGCACACCTTGAGGTTAAATATACTCTCAGGTATTTGACTTTCTTCACCACTTGTATGTCTACTTTTTCTTCTATCTCTCTATTTTGTTTTTCTATTGTATTTTTCACCAAGATTTTTGTTTTGTCTTTATTTATTTTCAACCCAGACACTTTTTCATATCCTTCTATCTGTTCCAGTAATTTAAGGCCTGTTATTTGCGGTTCCTCTATAATAAATATCAAATCATCTGCAAACGCTTGCAATTTGTATTCCTCTTTTTTAATTTTCATCCCTTTTATCTCATCATTTCATCTAATATTTCTATTTAAAACTTCTAGAGTCAGGATAAATGGTAGTGGTGATAATGGACAACCTTGTCTAGTACCTTTCATTATATTAATCTTTTCCATCATTTCTCCATGCATCATTATCTTGGCGAATTGTTTGTCATATATTGTTTTTATAGTTTTATAGCATTTATAAATTTCTCCCCAAAATCCATTTTCTGTAATTGTTTTATCATAAACTGCCAGTTCACATTAACAAAAGCTTTCTGTGCATCTAAAAACATCAGCGCCATTTGTTTTTCTGAATGAGTCTCATAATATTCCAAAGTATTCAAAATCATCCTCATATTGTTTCTAATTTGTCTTTTTGGTAAAAATCCATTTTGATCATTATGAAAATATTCATTTAGCGGTTTTTTCAACCTGTTTGCAATTATCGAAGCAAAAACCTTATAATCTACATTTAATAATGAGATCGGTCTATAGTTTTTAATCAATTGCAAATCTGTATCTTCTTCTGGTATGAGTGTCACATACGCTTCTTCCCATGAATCTGGCATCTTAGACTTCAACAATAAGTCATTAAATATTACTAATACTAATACTACCATTATATTACTAATCGTTTCTTGTAGTGTTTTATACAATTCAGCTGGTAAACCATCTGGTCCTGGTGCCTTTCAATTTTTTTGTCTTTTTATAGCTTCTGTTAGTTCCATCACTGTTATTCTTTCTTCTAACATTTCTTGATATTGTTCTGATATTTTAATTAGGTCTGATTTCTCCAGATAATTTTGTATCTCCTCCTCTGAAATCTTATTTTGAGAATAGAGTGTCAGTGTTCCAGGAAAAAAACCCACTCCAAGTAAAGACTTGGAAGCAAGCATTTTCCAAAATCCTCTTTACTAGAATAGGCAAACTGGCACATCTGGGAAATCCCGAATCTGAAATGCCCGGGCTTTCCTTCAGTTCCTCAAAGCTTCCAAAACCATTCCCTTTCTCTCCAGTCAGTCACATGCTCCAATCACCATTGGTTTCACCTTGGCCCAGCCCCTGACCACTCCTCCTCCTCCAGATGCTGGACCGCCCTGACTTTGACCGATAGAAGGAATGCTATTTTGTCTACTAATTCCCCTCTCCTAAATCCCCACTCCTACTTTCCCACACATTAGGAGGTGGCAGCATTGAAGCGTCCGGCCTAATATGGCTTCCAAGGCTGACAGGCATCCCCCGCCCTGCAGAAAAACCACATTCTAAAATAAAACAGACAAATACAAAAGAAGGGGTTAACGCTAGCACCAATCCCTTCAACCCTCCCTCCCTCCCCCCAGAGGACCTTTTGGTTTGTCAGGAAATTTGTCATGAAACTGTTTCACGAGCGCATCAGCCTTCACAACCCAACTCTTAACCCAAGTAGCTTCAGCCAAAGGGTAGCCTTTCCAGTACACCAAATATTGTAATTGCCCCCTGTAGAGTCTAGAGTCCAGGATTTTCTTCACCTCATAATGAGTCTCCCCTTGTACTACTAAAGGAGGGGATGGAGCAGCTGGCAAAGGTCTGAGGATAGATTCTCTGACTGGTTTCAATAAGCTACTGTGGAAAACGGGGTGTATTTTCCCTAATATGTGAGGGAGTCTAAGTTGGACAGTCACTGGATTAATCACTTTCACTATAGGGAAGGGACCGATGAATTTGGGTCCAAACTTCTTGCTAGGCAACCTCAATCTTAGGTATTTGGTTGACAAATACACCTTATCACCTATTCGGAAAGGAGGTTGGAGACCCCGGTGTTTGTTGGCCTTATACTTTTCCACTGACTCCGCTAAAGCTTTTTTGGTATTCTCCCAACCCTTTTTCAACGAGGTCATCCAGTCCATTAAGGACATGGAAGTAGGCAGCTCTCTAGGCAACTCAGGCATCGGCACAAAATCCATGCCTGTAGTTATCTGAAAAGGAGTCATCCCAGTACTGCTGTGTACTGCATTATTATAAGCAACTTCTGTGAATGGTAGCAAGTCTGCCCAGTTCTCTTGTTGATAATTCACATAACACCTAATGTACTGCTCCACCATTCAGCCGATCCATTAGTCGATGGATCAAAAGCCGAGCTAAGTCCCTGGGATGACCCAATGGATCGTAGGAACTCCCTCCAGAACTTAGCAGTATACTGGAGCCTGCGGTCCAATATTATTCTTTTGGGGACTCCATGTAGCCTGTAGATGTGTCTCGCAAACAGCTTTGCCAGTTTTTTGGCCAAGGGTAGTCTGCTGCAGGCAGTGAAGTGGGCTTGCTTGGAGAATAAATCAATGACAGTCCAAATGACCCACTTGCCCCCCACTGTCTGGGAGCTCAACTATGAAGTCCATCGCAATCTCCTCCCAGGGCTTGGTGGGTTCGGCCACAGCCTGGAGATGTCCAAGGGGCTTTCCTGGTTGGTATTTCATGATGGCGCAGGTGGCACAGCTCCTCACGTAGTCTTCCACATCAGCTTTCATCTTTGGCCACCAGAATTGCCTCCTAGTC
>JANHZT010007946.1:0-12154 GCA_032468215.1 Stegonotus admiraltiensis | reverse complement strand
GAGTCTCTGGAGAAGGGCGGCATATAAATCGAACCAATAAACAAACAAACAAACAAACAAACAAACAAACAAACAAATAAAACCACTGAGACTAGGCTAGACTATCTTTCTATAGTTCTGGCAGTGAGACAGTATATTACACAAGATAGGCTACATAATGTCCACAGCTCTGTTTTCTAACACTTCACTATTGCTTTTACATATGCAACACCTGCAGTCTAAGGCCAATCTGTCATTTAGCATAATGGTAGACTAAGACACTAATGAGTAACTTAATGTTCTTCAATAGAGATTGTAAGTCACAAATTTAAATGCAGCTCATGAGCCCATCATCTGTAAGATGTTGATAAATGTATTACTTTGTAAAATATTCATAGGGCAGCAAAAGCAGGAAGGCATTAACCAACCTGCAATATATGGCTAGTGGCTAAATTCAGCAGGTAACCCGCAAATTGTATAAGTACAATATGTTGCAGGGTTTATATGGTAGACAATCAGCTAGTGGTCCTTACCAATTCACAGAAATCTGCTGTTTTAATAGATATGTCTAGGTTCCCTCTGCCTCAAATTCTGCAGCTCAAAAGGAAACATTTGGTTTTTCTAGGTTGCTGGTTAACAATCTGCTAACACTACACATTCTCCCTTCTATATAAAAGTCATAAAGCTTCCCTATCTTCTTACTAACACATTAATTAGATTATTTTCTATGCTGGCTCCTTTTCAAACACAAATTTGTATTCAAGGACCAAACCATATTTTAGCTCAACTCTGGAGCAGTTGATATTTACAGAAAAGGCTAAACTATCTTCTCCAATCATGGTGCTCTCAAGATAAAGCCATTGTATTTGGAAATTATAGGGCATAAATCAGATTTCAAGAAAACCTGGTCAGGGAGGACTGTAGTTCTTTAATATCTAAACCTTTTCATTAACCTATTTGCACTAAAAATATTATTATGCAATATATTAATATTTCTTATGATAGAGCTATTTTATTAATAGCAGTGGAAACAGGAACATATAGACATTTGAAAAAAATATATAAATTTCAGCTCTGATCATCTGTTTCATTTCCCCTAATCTCTTCTTACCAGAACCCATCCTAATCAGTTGCAAACTGTGGCTTCTCCATGTTACGATATGATAGAGGAAGCTCGTGAAACATAAACATTGTTTCTTCTTTCCTGCATTTTTAAAACTCTGTATGTATGTATGTATTTACGTATTAGATTTATTAAAATTATATCTAAAGGATTGCACTCTTATTATTTGAAAGACAATTGGTTAAAATAAAGTTCCACTGAATTTATCAGTATTAATATCCAAAACACCTGGAGGATCGCAGTGTTAATAACATTATAAAAAGTCTCTATGGATTATTTACTTTAGACAATTCTAAATGACAATCTTGTAGCATTCATAGCTTAGTCTACTTAATGTAAGGTACTTTTAAGTTTAGATCCTAATCCAAACTAAATAGATTTCTTACTGATCTTAACTTAAATTTAGTTTATATTTGTTTCCTAGGTCAAGGATAACAGCTGTAATTGTAAAAAAGAGAAGTGAAACTTAAATAGACAAAATATATCATTATTCTTATAGAATTTTCAAACTATTATAAAAAATATTCTGCTCTCTGAATATTGGAGAAATTACTACCTGTTCTAAGTTATGAAATGATACTATTATTGTAATCTAGGAAACACAATTTTGTATGATTATTTGTTCTATTGCATGTAAATTAGACCAGCCTAGAATTAGACCTTAAGATCCATGAATCCTGGACTCTCAGAAAGCTTTGGCTTCAGTAGTGTATGAAGTTCAAAGACCTCAAAGCCACTCATTTGGGACAGGACAACCTAAGCTAACCTATGTTTAAGTAATGTAAAGATTCAGCTAGTATTTTGTAACACCAGCAAACAAAGAAAACATTACATAAGATAAAAATCCAACAGAATGAAGGCACAGTTGTATAGCACAAGCATGCATGAACTAAACATCTGTACAATGCAATAAGCAAAAAGAGAGGAAGCCACCACTAGAAAAGAAAAATGGGGAACAAAAGCAACTTAGCATTAAGAATACATTTAGCAAACACTATATAGAAAGCAATTCACAGATCCAAGATCTAGCTACTTTGCCATTTATGGGACTGGCACACAAATAGTGGTTGAAGGGAGAAGTGTATGATCTATCTCTTTCAGCTGAAGAAGGTTTAAATGTTTTTTTCATTCTTTATATTGCCAAACATACCAGACATGCATCTGGAATTGTGTCCTACCTGATTTATTATGTTCCATCAGCCGGTTGTCTTTGCCAAGACAGACTTCTCCCTGTGTGCTATTGCAGGCCATATTCAAGTCTGTCTTGCAAAATGTAGGGGACCTTGCCTGAGGAGCAGGTGGGATGTGCTTCTTTCTCTTTCTTGGAAGCTTCTGTTTCGCCATGGCCAGAGAATAGTACATTCCAAAATTGTTGACAATAACAGGCACAGGCATGGCTATGGTCAGCACTCCAGCTAAAGCACATAGAGCACCCACTAGCATGCCTGACCAAGTCTTTGGATACATGTCTCCATATCCAAGAGTAGTCATGGTGACCACAGCCCACCAAAACCCAATGGGAATGTTTTTGAACTCTGTATGTTCACTAGCTGATGGGTCATTGGGTTTGGCACCTATTCGCTCAGCGTAATAGATCATGGTGGCAAATATCAACACTCCTAATGCCAAAAATATTATCAGCAGCAAAAACTCATTGGTGCTTGCACGGAGTGTATGACCAAGCACCCTGAGGCCAACAAAATGTCGAGTGAGCTTGAAGATTCGCAATATTCTCACAAACCTCACCACCCTGAGGAAACCAAGCACATCCTTAGCAGCTTTAGAGGAGAGCCCACTCAGACCCACTTCTAGATAGAAAGGCAAAATTGCCACAAAGTCAATGATATTCAAGAGATTTTTTATGAATTCACGTTTGTTGGGTGAAAAAACAACACGGACTAAAAACTCAAATGTAAACCACACCACACAGACTCCTTCGACATATGTTAGAGCTGGATCTGTCTCTATTTCATACTGCAGAACTGGCTCGCTACCTTTGATAGGTTCTGTTTTATTTTTGATGGTATTAAATGCTTCATGGGTTTCCAGGCAAAAGGTGGTAATCGAGAGTAGGATGAAGAATAAAGAGGCAAAAGCAATGAACTGTAAAGGAAAGGAAAGGAAAATACATTAGAAAAAGACAGTAAAATCCAAAAATGGTCCCCAACAATATTACAATTAGTACCTTTGCCTTAACTTCTATTAATTAATAATTAAGTATTATAAATGAAAGAGCTAAAATGTAGAACAGGATGCATGTCATCTGGGTTATTGTTGATATTAATTAATTTCACTTAATTTATGTAGCATCTACTTGCCAAAGAAGACATTACTAACATTCTCAAGAAGCACTGAGAAGTTTAAAGAATAAAAAACAATGGATAGAAAAGTATGGGATAGTTATTGTGAATTCTGTGGTGCAAGGCACATTTCCCTTCCTTTTTTTATCTTGTGCTTTTGATTTCCATGCTACTTCTTTCTGCATTTTACACAATATGGATTGAAAAGAACATGATATGTATGCATGTAAGTGGCTGACATTATGTATATCTGCAAATAGTAAGAAAATACTTGCTTCTGGCAATGTACTTAAGCAAATCGATATTTAAGCAGTAATGCAATAATATATATGTACAGTCATGTCTTTTATTAAATTTACTGAAGCTTATGTCATAGTAGAATATTTACAGGACCGAATCTTCATTCTTTCCCAAATGACCCAACATTATCCTTTTTCTTTGGAAGTTTTGTTGGAAGGACTTGCAATTTTACTCCATATAATGGAACTAGGATAAATGTTAAAGTCTAGTATTATATACTTTTTCTCTGGCTGACAAAAATCAGTGGGACAAAATCACAAGGAGAAAAATGTCCTCACATGTGGAATCAAATGTAATATTTATTTGGGGTTTGATAATATATTCTATCTTTAAGTAAAAGATAAAGTAAAGATGATCTTGAATGGAGCTCAATGTCTAGTGACTATATGGACACATTCATGAAGTCACAAGGCTTTTTTGCTGATGTTAAGTTTGCCATTGTCTTTTCCAGCATGCTTTCTACTTATAGATCTGGAAACACAAACTGGGACTGTAGAAATTTATCCAAACTACCCAAATACTATTTTTTCAAAAAAGGGGAATTATTATTGCAAGCTCAAGTCCCTCAATATACAACTTTGCTTGATCATAGATAGTAAGGCCACAATGGAAATTCACCATTCTTATTATTCGTGATTAGCTGGGAAAGCAGGGAGGGGATTAATTCAAACTAGAGCCTTCCACTAGTCTTTTTACTTAATGCAATTAAATGCTTAACCTCTGCAATCATTACTACTAGCTAAGCAGATAATTCTATGCAGCATAGTGGGGCCTCTTTGATTCATTATGTATGTAGTTCCCTAAAATACCTTTTGCCAATCTATAGTAGGATGCAATTTCCAAAAACATCAAACTATTATTAAGATGATCCATTATGATATGCCAAAAAAAAGTCATTAGTTCCTATTGACCAAATAAAATATAATCACGCCTTTTATATTGGCTGTTTACCCATATTTAGGAAATCGTTTGTAAAGTCTCTTATGTTTAGAAAACACTGCATAAATATTAAACTTTCATTAACCTTATGGGCAATAGAGTTGGCAGTGAGTGTTTTCTTAAACTTGGAGATGTTGTCTTTATTGTAATTTGACCTTCAGAGTGAATGTGGATGGCATCTTATCTCAGATTGATTAACAGTGCTATAAACACTCACCCTTTCGCTTCCACGGTCATCTTACAGCTACAAGATGTAGCTGTAAAGAGTGAATATTATCATTTTCCAAGTTTGGAACTCTTGCCTAGAGATAGAAAATAATGTAACACTATACTTCTTTATACAGTTGTTAGTTCCTCTATTTTAAACTGTTTAGAACATGTAGAATTTGTCTGTGGTTCAGAGCTCTTTCTGAATTGCTTTTTTGATTTATATTTTGCTCTTGGACTTAATTTGTCATTCTTCATTCCTTTATTATTTGTAATTTCCATTTTTTGTAGTAAACCAGTTCTCTCCCCTATTTTACTTTAAGAAAAATAAATAAATATACTATCCAGTAGTGTGTGTTTTTCTTTTTTAAAAAAAAACCTAACAGACAAGTGTAATATAACCATAAGAAAAAACGATAGCTTTTTTAATTTCCTTAGGCAGCTAACTTAACACTTTCTAGTAGATTTGACAGATTTTTTAAAATAATATTGAATTATTATTGAAAATGTGCCATATTATCCTTCTCTCAAACTATATTAATTTGCCAATTATCAACCTAATTCATTTCAAGTCCCAGCATAGCAGAGAGCACAACATTCAGTTCACTTTGCCATGTTGTGCCATCTGTGTACTGTTCCAAAATCCTTACCTGATTGAATTCACTCTTTATAAGAACTGGAAAAATCTCATACTAGTTAACTTACTACTGACATTTGGCATTATGAATTACTTTTTCAGCAATTATTCAATAATTTCCATGTTCCATGTTGAGTAAATCTACATATAAAAATGTTTCTTTTGTGGATATGATTTTCTGTAATATACATTTTAGATATCCCTAGACTATTTAGATAATATTCAGGGGGGGAAATCAGCTATTATATAGCAATTAATGATATTAGTAAATAGCTTTATTTTCAATAAGCTGCTATGATGCTCCTATAAATATGTTTTTCTTTATTAGTCAGTAACCTTTTTACAGTGCCTCCTATTCTCATGACCTCCTTTTCTATTTTCTTTCCAATATAATGCAATGCTCCTTCAGCCACAGGCTTCACAAGCCATTGTTAAAATTCAGTTAATGTATTTGCAGAGTAAATAAAACAATGCAGATGACTGCAGAAAGATTGCTTTTACAGTTTTCCCAAATTATATCAAGGTCAGTTGTCTACCAAATCTCAGAGAAGCCAAAGCCTCCCAATCTCTTGAGTGAATATGGAGGAATTCTTAAGCACCCTTTTCTGAGATAAGTGTACAAGATGGGCCAATTCTATATGAAGGTGAAACTATTTCAGAGCCAAACCATGAAAGATTAAAACCAGCATTTTGAATTTCAAAAGCCAGTGCAGGAACCCCCAAACTGGTGTTATATGTTTGAAATAATTCTTATTGCCAGCAAGGGGCTGGCCTACTTCGTTTAACTTGTTTTTGAGTCTAATATTAGACTAACATTGCCTGCATCTAGGTTCAAGATGATAAGGGCATGGGTTGCATGAGTTGCTTTTATCAAGCCTTTCCACTCTTGTAGGACCATAATTACCTTGCAGATACTCTGGTAACCAAGGTGCCAAGAGAGAGTAGTCCCGTCCAGAAATGGCAGATTTAATTTTTGTCAATACCATTGAAGAATGTTAGGCTGGAGAGCTTAAAAAATAGTACATCTTTACAATATTTCTTATTTATAAATTTGGTTTCAAAGACAAATCATGTGCAGAGGATTCATGAACAGATCACTTCATTCCAATTTAATATGAAAAATTTAATATCCATAGAGTAACAGATTAAATTGAGCTCTGTAACCTTATTCTTGTTCAGATGGTACTTGAAAACCTAGCCAGAATTACACATAAAGGCTAGGAACTCTTTCTTTAATAAATGAGCTTAGTTAATTTATTTACTAATGAACAGGAATACATTTAGCTATGTTGGCAAAAGCTACAGAGAGTATTATTGTATTATGAATTCTTTGATCTCAACGTTATTACATATAGCAACAGGAAATGCTAACACAAAATGACTGTCCTTTTCCACATATTGTAGAAGGTGGAGAGAGTGGCTTTGAGAGAAAGGAAGAAGAGCTACTACCAAGGCAACAGTCAAATAAAAGGGGGCTGAGATCTTGCCAAGAAAATAAGAGTAAACTTCTCAGACAAGCCTCTCCCTAATTTTTCACGATTATAAAGAGTGGGAGGGAAGAGGGAAGCACATTCAGAAGCATATTTAGCTGCGTGGGGAGGACTATAGTTGTCAGCACATACATCCTTTTCTCCATTCATCCATCTATTAAAAATTTGGTTTCTAATCCAAATTTGTTGACTACCACCTGTCTTTTGCTTTATAATACCAAACTGAGTTGCTAACATTCCTTATGAGCATTAAGAATATTTATTGTTAATTCCATAAATGAGATAATGGTAGGCAAAAACATGACAGAAAACATGCAAGTGAAAAATGCAATTTGGCCTAAGAAAGTCTTAAATGTTACTGTTGCAAATCATTTGTTCATGTTTCAAAGTGCACACACAGACACAGACACACACACACACACCCCAGAGTACATTGCCAAATCCTCTGTTTGTTGTCTCAAAAGCTAAGGGAAGTATTTGAAGGGCATGTTCCTGTTGTCTGAAACAGAAGAGACTTTTTACTACCAATGTGAGGAAATCCCAGCAGAATTATCTTCTATGGATGCATACACATACTCAGACAATCAACCCTTTGAAAAGATTTGGAGGAATTTCAATACCTCTAGTAGTAGGTTCAGTAGAGCATTTTAGTCAGTTTCTGAAGCACCTATACAAAGGATTCATACAGACGTAATAAATGTACGCTTATGAATTCTTGTATGTTTTTCCTTTGGTTATTATTCATGTCTCTAATTGCATTCTTCAAATAAATCAAACAATAATCAATCAACCAGTATTATATATAAGACTTTCCTCCAAAAACTCTGTTCGCCTTGGTGAAATTTCCATTACAAAGTTCCTATCCTCAGCAACCTTGTTCATTATACAATCACTTTGCAGTATACTAACACATCAGTAAATGTGATATATTCACAATTCCAAAAGAAAATTTTCCAGACGTGCTGATACTTCTTAGAAATTTTGTAGCCATGCAAACATTAGAAACATTAGCATCTGTACTCCAAATATACGTAGCTGTACATTGAGATAGTACAATATTTCAAGAACAATGTTTATTTCCAACTTCTTAAATTTAGAACTTTTTCTCTAATATGAACAAAGGCCACAATGTACATCATTCCCTTCCTATATAATTTCATTTTATGGCAGCCCTCCCCAATGTCTTCTAGATAACAGCTACAATGCCTAGCCAGCTTAAGTATTAGTCATGTTGTTTAGTAATTCTGTGAGGTTTTTGTTCAGCACATTTGAAGAAAAAGAGGTGACCTTAAAGGAGGATCCAGTAACAATGAAACAAGTTGGCGAGAAATGAAATTATATAGGCTTAGTTGTTAAGGCCCAAATATTTAGCATTTCTGGTACTTTTTGCTTGAGTAAGAAGCATAGTGTCATCATTTATTCATTAATTTCTGAGCGATACCAAAAAATACAAGTCTTGTATCTTAGCAATACATTATCATTCTGAACATGTTCAGTTCTGACCACCTTCCTCACAGCCATAATGACAGTGGTGCTTTGATTTCAACATACATCATGAAAGATGACACCATTATCCATGCAACACACCAACTTCTTTCTAAGTAATATCTGATGAGTCCCACATTTTCTTCTACCCCTTGAGTATATCACACACTCACTGCTGTAATTTATGTTCAAATTACTAAAGCATATAGATAGGTCCTATCTACAACTAACCCTTCCATTACAGATTTCTGATCCTTTCATAGAGGTAAGTACTTCTGAGAAAAGAGGAATAATGGGGGTATAAATTAGGTTCGAAGTTTCCCTTAGCTTATTTAAGGGAGGGCTCCTAAATAAGCTGAATAAACTCAAAAACCTCAAAGTTTATTGGGGGGGGGGATGGGAAAAAATCCTTTAAAAAAACCAAGCAAAACTCTTGGCCAATTTCCTCTTACAGTGTTATGAGATAAATTTTCACTAACATGGAATGTTAATGATGAAAATATTATATGTTTGCATATAATACAGTGCAATGATTTCCATATTTAATTTTCAGCTGGGGAAAAAAGTGACAATGCAATTCAGCTCCAGTGCTCTAGAAAGGATTAAGTAGCATTCTTTGCATAAATATTTTATGGATTTATAATATATATATAATATAATAATATTTATAATAAAGGTTTCTCTTCATTTTAGCTATAATTTACTAAGACAAACTATAACACAATTAATATTTAGTTAGGAAAATTTGAAACATGATTATAAAAGGAAAATACAAATAATAATGCATATCTAGTCTCTTGATACATTATCCAAATTATATTTTGAAGTAAGAAAATAAAACTTTGATTTTGTTTTAAATATTTTGATGTTTATTCAAAAAATGCTAACAGAACCAGTAAAGTAATAGAAGAGCCAATACAATTTTATTCAGAGAAGTTGCCATATATACAATATAATATTATGAAACAGTAACTGCCCTAGATAAATTATATTGGAAACAGTTCATTTCTAAATACTTAGAGAAATAATTCCTCTAGGAAAAATTCTATGTTTACTCCACAAATACAAGTCGCAAAGAAACATTAGACCCATATTTCTTGGAAATATAAATATGAAAGCTTTCCACAAAAGAAGGATCCCAAACAATAAAAATACAGAGGTTTTTATAAATTTTCAGGATGAGAGGCAGGAAATTTAAAAAAGCTCATTCATGAATACATTTTGAGCAAGTGAGATAAGTGTTTAAATAAAGGAAAATGCATTTTTCTAATGTAAAGCAAAGCTGTGATTTTATAACAAGACAGCTGAGGTAAGGATTCCATAGTGAAGAGGATGGCATGTTGAGATAGTCAAGGGTACAGGCTTGATGAGAATAAAATATCTGCAGTTTCTCATCTCCTGTTTTCTTAATGAACTTTTAGGTGAGGGTTTTTTTATTGTATTCCTAGTGATAGGAAGCAGAAACATGGCCATGTTATACAATAGTCTGGGCTGGTCCAGTTTACATGTGCAAGTGGAAAGCAAAGGGAAATGGGGGAGTCAACGGGGGGGGGCAGAAAGAGGCAGAGGAAAGGGAAATAGTGTATAGCTTTATTTTACATTTTTTCTATCATAATTGCTATTCCTCCCGGAATTCAGGCAGCACACAGCTTTCTTCATTTTCTCCCCACAGTAGTGAAACTGCAAAGTAGGTTAGATGTGTCTAGCCAAGTCATTCAATGAATCACTGTGGCTGAAGGAAGTTTTTATCTGGATCCACTCATCTACTATAATATTATGTCTGACTAGCATTCAGAAGCTAAAAAAAAGGAAAGTAAACTTTCATCTGTAAAATAAGTCTTTCAAATTAGATTACCTTAAAAACCCAATTTTTAAAAATGAAATTAAGGTAGCATCCTTAAAGTCATCTGCTAATTTATGGATAGCAAAGAAAACCTTTAAAAACATAGAATTTAAAATTGCTAGTATTTTAAAATCATAATTCTGATCATTATTCTAACAGGCAGAGCACAACATCATTTCCAAATGATTCATATAAGAACCTGACATTATGAAGAAAGGTTAAAAAAAACCACATCTTTAAAAAAACAAGCAATTATTTACCTGCTTTACATGGTTTGTTATAAGAGTTGTTGCTTTTTCAGTATTCTGATGGAACGTATTATTCACATTTCTAACTGATAATAAATATGCGGAATTATTCTAGTTTAATAGTACAGATTGCATAATATTTATATCACTTGCTCTTTTTATTAAAAAGACAATGGTGGTGGAAGAGAAGGGGAAGGATAGCAGTGGATGTAGTTTATCAGTCTTAAAGTAGTATCCCTTCATAGTTTATAGTGGGGGTTCATCTTTAAAAATCATTTATGGAAACCTGCTTTTCAATATTCAGCAAAGGGCAATGACTAGATCCATTGTGACATGGAAAATGGTCAACTTCATTAAAATATATTCAAAGAACAGTACAAAGGAAGTTTTACATGAATACATATATTTTTGCAATATAAGGATAAATAGTGACACAGAAGCCAAATGCTTAAGTGTTAGATGCCACTATTTTGACTACTTTGGTGCTCTCTGAGTTTGTTCGTTTTCTTGCAGATGTTTCATTACTCTAACTAGGTAACATCATCAGTGCTAGTAAGAAGTTAGTCAACTTCAGACCAACAATCAAGTAAGCAATACCCCAATCAAGAAACGGCTGAAGAGCCATCAGTAAACAGCCCAACCAAAGAATGCCTAAGACCCACACCAACAGGCAAGACAACAGAATATAAACTGACAGTAAACAGCACTCCTCACTAGCATTGATGATGTTACCTAGTTTGGGTAATGAAATGTCTGCAAGAAAACAAGCAAGCTCAGAGAGCACCAAGCATCCCTCATTTCAACCCTAAGCTACAAATATTCTCCTTCATTGGTTCAACTACTTTTTAATATGTATTTTTATGTACTTATATTTTGTATATATTCTAATAAAGCTTAATTATACTAATATAATAAAATTCATCTGGACAAAATGGCAAATCGCTCTTTATACAATCATTTAGCTATTTTTAATTGTGAACTAAACTGAGAATTCTAACAACAAAACTCTTAAAATCAATTGGAGGTACTTCGATTCCCTGGAGTTCCCAGGAACAGCAACAAGAAAAATCAGCAGTTTGTCATTGCTTAGCAGACTGAGGCAATGGATCCATTTGCAGCTGCATAAGATACTCTAATGTATTCATGATATCAACAACCAGACAAGGGGTGGACAACTCAGTCCCTTTAACTGACTTAGCTCTAGGTAATTGAAAATGACGAACCAGAAGGAAATAGGGCTGGAAATGACCAAAGGCTTAACCACTCTATCAACTAACATTTATAAAAACTCTTGAAATAGAAAGTGAGATGACTGAAGATATCTTGGGGGAAGATCCCATGTAAACACTTAAAGACAAATGTAACCGACAGGGTGGGGATATTATTACCCAGAGACCTGGCTGGGCGTGGAAGGGGGGGTGCCCCTTGTGGAAATGTGCCCGCCAGGTTTCCGTGCATTTCATCAGCCGAGGGCCCAGGGGAGGGGTGGAGGAGTGGCGGTTATTATTAACGAGAGTCTTGACCCAAGGGAGACCACTGTTCCTCAGATAGCCGGATGTGAGTCCCTCTTTGTGAAGTGGGGCCAGGGGATGCAGGTGGGCTT